>PYSP01000108.1:0-109178 GCA_003049395.1 Pseudohalonectria lignicola
GGGAACGGCGGCGGCGGCGGCGGGGGGTTCGGCGTCGAGACGGGTTCGTACGACCCGTCGACGACGCTGACCACTTCGGCGAGCGTCGAGGCGCCGAGCTCGCACGACTCGGCGGCCAGCTTCGGCAAGGAAGGGCGCGAGGGCGGCGACGCTTCCAAGGGCCTGACCGGTTGGATTAAGAACAAGTACCGGGAGGCCAAGGAGAACCACGACCAGCGGCGGAACAAGAGCCCGCCCGCCGCGGACGACAGCAGCCGCGGGGCCGCCGTCGGGTCGGCCGCCACGTCGCTGGGCTCCACGGGGTTCCTGCCCTCGGGGGGCGGCAAGAGCCTTGACATCAAGAGGTCTGTTGAGGAGGACAAGATGAGGTGACGGGTGGGGTGGGGCTGCTGATGGATGGTGGTGGATCTGACGGGGCGATGGGAGAGGAGCAAAATGGGAAGGATGTGTGGGAAGAGCTGTGCTGTGATTCCCCTGGACTTGAAAAAGGTGTAGTCAGGTATGTTGGAACCCGCTCGATTGTGGTGTGTGGTGACGGTTGAGGATACCCCCTTGGTTTCGTCTCTTTTTCTGTTCCTTTTTTTTTTCTTTCTCTTCTTCTGAGACTGTTTTTGTCCTGTCCCTGCTTCTTTTAATGTGATGGAGGATATGTTTCAAATTTTAAATTCGTTGCCCTCTCTGTTTCACTCTGCGCATTTTCCATTTGGCTCCGCTTCACCCCGCATCGGATCATCGACAACGCTCGTGATGCCATTATTTCTATAAAGAACACCGACGAACGGAGACACTGGGAAGAAGCTATGACTATAAGCAGTCTGGAGAACGGTGCCGTCCGCTCTCGGTCCTCCAGTGGCACCGTGAGTGGTGGCATGATAGCTACCTACCTGGGTATATGTGGACCTAAATGCTGCCGAGTAGAACGGTAGGTATTTGCATGATACATTGCGTGGAAGTTGGGATTGTTTCTTTTAGTATCGACGTCGGTGCCAAAGGGGAAGGGTGGAGGAGGTGGCTACCAGGTAATGACAGCCAGGAAGCAGGGTCCATAGTGTTATCTTGTTCATAAAGGCATGTAATGAGTTAACTGTTTCACGTATTTTTGTCTTGTAGGCTACTCTCCAGTGACATCTATATTGGTTTTCTACCAGTGGAAGTATATACCCCAGAACAGTATTAAATGTCATTTTGAGATCAAAATCGAGGACAGAGAATGAAATAGATGATTGTGGGTTTAAGGATTTCGGGAAGATTGAGAGGTTGTGTCTCGGTCAACCAAAATATAAACGAAAAAAATAAACAAAATAAACAAGAAAAACAAGAAAAAAGGTTAGGAAGAGGATGATGAAGAAGAAGGGGGGCCGTCTATCCATTCATCTCGACTCATCCAACCGAATCGCCCGGCGTCCATGCTCTTGGCGGGTTGGACCAAAGCTATCTATGCTTTGGGCCAAGCCCCGTCTTCCAAACGACAAGCTTCCCCCTCCTCCTGGGGTCCTCGTTGAAGAAGCCGTTCCAGCCTTCCCACACCCTCGTCAGGCCCAGGATGCCCCACGAAGCCGCGCCCCCGTCGCTCCCCGGGTGCTCCGGGTCGAAGTAGCGCATCAGCAGGGCCTCGATCCCCTCGAAGCCGACGATGTACTGGGGCGCCACGACGGCGGGCCCCGCCCCGCTCCCGCCGAGGAAGAGCAGCCATAGCTCCGACAGGAGGAAGCTCCAGCCGTCGTCGTAGAAGCGGTCCGCCTCGTCGCGGTACAGCTCCCGCTGGGGGGTGCCGGCCTCGGTGTGCAAGGGCGGCTCGCAGGTCAGGGCCCTGGCACGCATGTTCGGGTAGACCAGGTGGGAGCGCCAGGGCGTGGAGTGGCATGGGGTCAGGAAGACGACGAAGAGGTCGCCGTCGTCGCCGGGGTCTCCGCCGCTGGGGAGGAGGGCCCGGGCCTCGGGGGCCAGCGGCGCCGAGTTGTTGCTATTACTGTTGCTGTTGCTGTTGCTATTGCTGATGGTCGTCCAGTATGGGTGGACTGCGGCGCGCTCAGGGTAGACTCGCTTGTACTCCTCGCGGAGAAAGGTAAGCACGGAGATGGGCGCCCTCTGGTGGAAGAGGGAGAGGTAGCCACCTAGGATGATGTTGATGGATATCCCCAGGGCCAGCACGCGCTGGTGCCTTAATTTTGCTTGTGTCGTTGTGGTCAGGGGTTTGCTGGTCGGATTGTTGGCCCAGAAGAACGACGATATGTGCGGTGCGGCGAGCACGTGCAGGATCGGTAGTAGAGGGTAGATGAAGCGTACTTCCTTATGCGCGATCAGAGAAAGTGCTCCTACCATGGTGGCTACGGCTAAGGAGAGCGTCCTGGTGATGTTCGAGATGGACTTCGAGCCCGCTGCAGATGGCCTAGTCGATGTATAGAGCCCGGTGAGAGCAAAGGGCAGACAGGTCGTCGTGAGGAGGGGGATCCCCTGCGACAGGTAGTAGTGCCAGTCGTTGCGCCCGTAGAATACAGCGAGTGACTTTGCTACGTTGAAGTACAGGAACTTATAGATCGGAAAGGTCCATAAGCCGTAGTAGAAGCGGTCTGAGAGCACAGAAACAGCCAGCACAGAGCCGCCACAGAGGGCGATGTTGCCAGTGAGGTGCGCAAGTTGTCCGGGGGTGAGGGGAGTCACCGCCTCGAGGGTGAGCCTGCTCACCGTCAAGGCGAGGACAGCCAACCAGATGAGGACGTTAGTTGGCCTTAGAATCACGGCTATCGCTGCCAGTAGAAGCGACGCTACCAGACTACGAACAGCATGTATTAGCGTTGTGGCGGCAGAACCGGTATACTCAAAGCAAAGAGATTTGTAGTCCTACTTTGGGGCTTCAGAGCCCTGGCTAAGCTGCTCCTTCTTGCCCTCGCGTGAGTCTCTGATAAAGTCCCATGGCCAGTGATAGAGGGCCATCACTGTCAGAGTGGTCTCCATTGAGTTGGAAAACGTCCTGGTTGAGCAGTACCACTGCCATGGGTTGAGCACAGTCGCCCAGAGCTGCGGCCACGGGATCACATCAGCAAGACACCCTGGTGTCATACAATCAAGCGTTGGAGAGGACTATGGCACGCACGGCAGCATTGGGAACCTTTCCAGAGTGGCCATAAATCTCCTCTGCCAGCTTCCAGGTATAGAAATCACAGAGGGCGGCGAAGAAGGCCTGGACGGCTTTTGGCACTCCTACCATGACAGATGCCTCCAGCTGTGGCTGGAAATGGAGGAATTGCATGACCTTGTCCACGGCGACGTAGACGCCCCCGAACAAGGCAGGGTGCAGAGATGAGCGCAGTTGGTGTTGCCATTCCTATTTGCAATTGCAGGTCATCAGCCTCGGCGCCCTCTCCGGGTGGGCTTCGGGAAGCGGGTTCGTGGGTTAGGAGTCGAAAAGGAGCGGATACCCAAGTGAGCCAAGCACCGCTGTGCGGGCCGAACGCTATCCTCCATGCTGGCTCTAGTGCCTGGAAGTATTCATCAGGCTGAAAGAAGGTTTGCACGCAGAAAGCATTGATAAGGCGGAAGACAACAAGCATGTAGAATACATTGTTGCCGTTTGACTGCAGTCTCGGGCTGGGGCTCATCGCATTCCTCTCAAGCACCCTTTGGATGCCCTCCTAGCCAATGCCCTCGCACTCGCTTTGGCTCGACTCAGACTTTCACTTTCGGTAGCTTATTCAGTAGGTAGCCCTACGAGGTCGCACACAGAATAAAAAGACGACGGGATCGAGGATGGTCTCTTCTGCGGGCTGATTGGGTGATTGAGACAATGGAAGATGGTAGGCACATGCGACGTGTACCTACATCCAGACTGTAACCAAGGATCCCCCTAGGCTAGATTCTCGCATGAGCTCGCCAATCCATTTGATGCTGCACGACAGTGTTCATTACCATACGTCTTCCCAAACTCGTACTGTACCATGAAGAGGAGTCAGCAAGGTCTCTTTTGATTGGCCCTGTATTTGTTATTGATGGGTTATGATTGGCCATAGTCGCGGGTGTTATGTAATTGGTGGGGTCCGCTATCGGCGATCGATCTCTCTTTTAGGTTTCTCTGTTCGTGGTTTTGTTTGAGTTTGGGTAGCTCAGCCAATTCGATCGTGGTGTGAATAACGCAACAACTTCACACCGCGAAAGAGGGAAGAGACCAAGTCCATGGAAGCTTTCTGTGTCCCCGGGAACCGGCGGACTCTGACCGAGTCGTGTCCAGTCAACCTAACATCACCAATCGTCATGCTCCGTGGCAGATCGCCGGCCGGCTTGCTTCGGCAGTCGTCAAGCCATGTGACCCCTCCCGCCGTCATCCTTTGACTCAAGGATTTGAGCCGCCCGGGTACACTTGCACTTAGGGGTCTAGCCTACCTCCTTATCCAGGCAAACCAGGCTTTCTTGCTTTTCGAGAAGTCAGAGTCCGACGCAGCATTACACAGTGTATCTACAACAGGCATGACAAAGAGAATCAAATTGCCCACTTTCTGGACATTCCAGACGGCCCGAGTGGTACCGCAGACCGCTTGTTACTTGAGAGGCAAAGTGTGTACCGAATACCGATCAACCTCTTTTGGGTATATGTAAGGCAGGCCACTTCCCGCCACAGAAAGCAACCAAGATCCTTGACTACTGCATGTCTCCTGGTAGGCCGTAGACCGATGAGGCGAATGAGTGATCAAGCCAAGCCTGGGGTCTCCCCCAGTTTCGGTCAGTTTGCCATGTTCGCTCCGGATGTGTTTGCCCTTGTTTAATAGTTGCCCCTCCCGCCTTCGCTCGAATTCCAATATTTTAACTAGGATTACCACCCCTCCATTCCGAGTCGAATATAGCATACCTTCTGTCCCTAACAAACCTCAACGTCCTGACTGTCTGTTTCTTCGACTACGAAACTATATATATATATATATAAATAGCCCTTTATCTAACCTGGGAACTCATAATAGCTATTTCCGAAACCTACCTTCTCATCAGTACTATATGACACCTACACCCTAGTTTGCTGCGCTTCGTCCCAGGTGATCGCACGTAACCTACCTAACCTCCCGACCTTGTGCATAAACATTATCCGGGTTCAGCTCCGCGCCTGCGACCATCAGACGGCAGCGAGAACCTACGACAACGACGAACGCCAAAGCCTCAATCGACGTCTGCTAGCTTAGACAGCTCAATATGGCTCCGCACGCAGAGGTCAACGGCCCAGGCGCCGCCGCCACCACCGGATCGTCGGTCGAGTCCAGCCGGCTCCACGCCGCCTCGACCAAGACGGCCATTGCTACCGAGAACGAGTACGCTGCCCACAACTACCACCCTATACCAGTTGTCTTTGCGCGTGCCCAAGGGGTCAACGTGTGGGACCCGGAGGGCAAGCAGTACCTCGACCTTCTCTCTGCCTACAGTGCTGTCAACCAAGGCCACTGTCATCCAGAGCTGATCAAAGCCCTCACAGAGCAGGCTGGTCGCCTGACCCTGAGCTCGAGAGCCTTCCACAACGATGTGTTCCCTGTCTGGGCCCAGAAGATGCGCTCCACCTTTGGGTATGACATGGTGCTGCCCATGAACACGGGAGCCGAAGCCGTCGAGACAGCGATCAAGATCGCCAGGAAGTGGGCGTACAAGGTCAAGAAGGTCCCGCAGGGGAAGGCTCTTGTCTTCTCTGTCGCCGACAACTTCCACGGACGCACAGTAAGTTGACCACCAGGCTTCCCCCCAACCGACTGTCTGACCCATGGAATGATAGATGATGGCGATCTCGCTGTCTACGGACCCGGAGTCACGAGACAACTACGGCCCTTTCGTCCCAAACATCGGCGCCATCAACCCCTCGACCGGCAAGGAGATCAGGTATAACAACGTGGCCGACCTAGAGGAGGTGCTTGAGGCGCACGGCAAGGAGACGGCCGCCTTCATAGTCGAGCCCATCCAGGGCGAGGCCGGCGTTGTCGTCCCGGACGACGACTACCTCGTCAAGGTCGCCGAGCTTTGCAAGAAGCACAATGTGCTCTTCATCTGCGACGAGATCCAGACGGGCATCGCCCGCACGGGCAAGATGCTCTGCTGCGACTGGGCCGGCATCAAGCCGGACCTCGTGACGCTGGGCAAGGCCATCTCGGGCGGCATGTACCCCGTCAGCTGCGTGCTGGGCCGCAGGGACGTGATGCTCGTGGTCGAGCCCGGCACGCACGGATCGACCTACGGCGGCAACCCGCTCGGCTGCGCCGTGTCCATCCGGGCGCTGGAGCTGGTCGAGGAAGGCCAGCTGGCCGAGAGGGCCGAGCGGCTGGGGAGGACCTTCCGCGACGGCCTGGCCGCCTTCGACTCCCCTATCATCAAGACGATCCGCGGCAAGGGCCTGCTGAACGCCGTCGTCATTGACGAGGGTGCTGCCGCGGGCAGGAGCGCGTGGGATCTCTGCATCCTCCTGAAGGAGAAGGGTCTTCTGGTGAGTGACGAATGGAATCGGGGGAGGTTTCATGTGCACCCCAAGCAGGCACCGCCATCCTTTCTTCCTGATTTCTTTGCTGCCTGTTCTTCTGCCTCCTCTGTCGCGCACCTCGAATACCTACTAAGACTGCTCGAATAGGCCAAACCGACCCATGGGAACATCATCCGATTTGCCCCTCCTTTGATCATCACCGACGAGGAGCTCCAGAAGGCGCTGGGCATTATCGGGGAAGCCTTGAAGGAGCTTCCGACCAGTGAGAAGCGCGGCGGCCACTAGCGTGGTGCAGCTGTGTCTCGAGGTGGATTGGGATGGCAAGTGGAGGGGAGAGGCGGGGAGGAAAAGAGACGGAGGAGGAGGTTGGCCAAGAGGTTAAAGGGGCCACCGCCCGGGCCCTGGCCGGCCCCCTTGATCAGGCAGGCTTCTAGCGTGGGGCCGCTGCCTAGACTTCTGCCTATCACGGCGGGGAGGTCGACATTCAATCGTTCTCCTACGGATACGTCCCCCACACACACAAACGGAGAATATGCTATAGATATAGTGTTATTGTATGTAACTCGCATCCCATAGTTTGCCTGGCAGGGATAGCAATGGAGGCGCTGATCTTTAACTGGATTTGTAAATCTGGAAGGAGCTGTATCCCACCCGTCTGCCAATGATCTGGTCTCTTTTTTGCTCGATTTTTGGGTTTGCTGGCAAAGTGATGAATGTTGTCTCTGTTGTTCCGTACAGAGTATTGTTGGACAAAATGCGCAGAGCATGCGCAGGTTGTAGTGTATGTGGATCCGTAAGGTAGGTACGTGAGCCACGGGCGGTTGTGAAATGCGTTTCGCCTGCTTGTCTGACTACCTCCCTGCCTGGATGCTTACAGGTTCAAAAGAGGAAATTCCTGTTCAGGTTTAGAGTGCAGCAACAGCAGGCACCAAGGTACCGCGCTTGTCTCTCCCGAACCTCGAACCTCATGCAAGTTCGATTGTCGTGCCGCCACCCGTCATTATTACAATACGCAGAGGCAGAGGATGAGGGAGGGGCGTGACAGCAGACAGCTGGGGGGCCCCTTGCGTGCCATGCTTGCTGTCTTGGATTGCAGCCAATGATTGATGATGCTTCCGGATGCTACCGTATAATGGCATGGAGGTTGCGCACGCGTAGCAAGCTTTAGCTCTGATAAGGAAATCAGGGTTGAGACTGGCGTGGGAGGACCTCTCACTCCCCCCCACACATCCCATTATTCCTCGAATTGTCACTGATGAGATTCTGGACGTTGATGAAGAAAAATGGCATCAATTTGCCAGAGGCAGGATCAGCGCGGCTGAGTCAGAGAATCGCAAAGAGCAGCGTCTTTGCTGCAACAATGGGGAGGGGTCATGATGGATAAGAAGGTTCCGGTCTCGCTGTGGCAACCGACATTAGGTCAGACAGCATGGCAGGTGAGAGAAGCAGCCTTGGCCGCCTCGCTCGCCTCGCCACCGCCAAATCCTAAGTGCTTCAGTCTTCCATTGTTACAAACCGCGTTCTTTGTCAGAGAGGCGAGGAGGGAAAGGAAGAGGGGAAAAAGAGGAAGGCAGAAGCAAGGAGGCCAGGAGGCCAGGAGACCAGGAGATCAGGAGGCAAGGTAGCAAGGGGGCAAAGGACCCTTCTCCTGCTGGGGCATGTGGATATGGATTTAGTTAGAGGCTGTCCACTGTACCATACCTAAGTACCTATCTACCTAGGGTCCTACGGATCCGTACTTAAGAAGGGATTAGCCATCGTACGGATAGAAGTGCATCATGCATGTGGGATGGCATATCGTCTTAGAGCTGCAGCTATCATATTTAGCTACCTATCTAACCCGAGGTTGTGCGGGCGACATGCGATGTTCATCCTTGGCTCAGCTGCCTGGCTCCTGGACGGCGTAGCCTGATTAGGCTCTCCGAGAATGCTGGAGTGTGTGGGCTTGCCAGCTCTGCTGTGTTTGTATCTTGGAAAGAGGGGGAGAATAAAGAGAGAAAAACATCGACGGCGTCTGTCCGTACACGCAGTTGGACATCTACCTCATTGTGGAGGGTTGAAGGGCTACGAGATTCTGTGATTGTACGCCCTTCGTGGGATGCGGTGCAACCACATCTTCCAAGGGGAGGAGAAAGCGAAACCTGAATGGATTTGACCGATGAAGTCGGTGGCTCTGCACGGTTGCTCTGAATGGTCGCCCCAAGCTGCAGGCAGTCGTGGCAGTCGCTATAGTACAGAGCAACAGTGCTTTGCACCTGACAGTCACACACGCAAACAGGGGCGCCGGAGAGTGATGCGTCTTCTGTAAGTGGTTGAGTGGTTGTGTGGTTGTGTGGGTGACTTGTGTGGGTGTGGGGATCATTGGACAATGTTGACCTGCGTCTGGCCCGTCCAACGAGCGGACAAGCCAACAACCTAACAGGCTGAGTGAGAGTTTGGAGAAGTGCGAAGTGAGAAAGCGGAGAAAGAACGGGGGTTGCAGTGGGTGTGTGCGTGTGTGGGAGTGTGAATGGGTGTGGGTGTGTTTGAGAGACAGAGAGAGACCTGAAGTCTCGAACAGCTTGAGTCCTCCGCTGATTGCTTGTACAGAGTAGGTATGTTTGGTTTGACCCTTCTTTTCTCTGTGCTCCTATTCGTAGTATGTGACAGATCTCGGAGTATGCTGGTGCGAAGTTGCGCAACATGGAGGCGAGGTAACATGCGACGGCGTCTACTAGCATCGTGGGGCTACGGAGTAACGGGATAGCCTAACTAGTACGCATCTTCATTCTCGTACCTGTTGTGCACTGCGGAAGTGTAAACGGGTGGGTGGGATGTGTGCTTGGTGTGTTTTCGTAAGAAACCGGGCGTCAATCTCTGCCGCAAATTCATCAGCGAGAGACAGTGATCTCAGGGGTGTCCGGTATAGGACCTTGGGGTTATCTTCCATGAGAGACGAGAGGCCATCCGAGGCGGATGTCGAGGTGGATGTCGGTTACAGACTTACAACAAGTTACAACCAGCATAGCGACCGATCATCATTCCCCCAGATTCCATCCCGTGAGTCTTCAATGCCATCCATTCTTGTGGTACTCTCGCATGGTAGTGAAACCCCACTGTTTTTGCTGTCGTCCCAACACATACACAAGGCCCGCCATCGAAGACTCTTTTGCTTGTACTCGATCAACAAGCCCGTTGTGAAAGGCGGAATCGCGAGGTCGGAGAGGCGCACGCCTTGATCACTCAGTGATGTTATCAGCGAGGCTTATCGCGAGATGGTCCAGATTTGTGGTGGAGACACTAAAGTGGAGGCTTGGAGAACCCTCAAGGATCCGATACAGAAAACAGCTGGCAGGTGGTTCTGGGCTTTGCGGTTCTCCAGCTGCAGTTCTTAGGCCTTAACACCTTTGCTTCACCGGTAACAGCCCGCACTGCTAGGCTGATAGCAGCGCATAGACTCATTGGTAAGTGGCGGGCTGGCAGCAAGTACCGTGTCGCCCATGGACGGGCTAGACTGGTTCAAGGCTTCTCGCCTCCCGGTTCTGGTTAGATACATGTACATCTGATGTACCCCGTCCCGTGACATAGAGAGCGATTCCACTGTCATCTGCCCCTGTGTGGACCTACAGCGATACCCGTTGGAGACAACGGGTGCAAGCGATTGCACAGTGCTTCCCTATCCAGAATAGGTACCATCATCACATCACGGGTTCCCAGTCATTCGCAGGTTCATGGTGAATCAATCATCAATCAGAGGTCCAGGTCCCGTCATCCACCTCTCTTTTTGGAACTCAGCGCCTCAACACTTCCTCTCTGTCTCTCCTACTCCCCTCTACCCTCCGTCGCTGCCATTCCTCTCCTCTACTATTCTTTACTCTCTTCTCAAACCCATACCTAGCCCTGGCCTTTTCACTTCTCTTGTTCGTCTCCTTCGTTCACCATTTAGCTTCGTGGTTTTACTCTGTATTCCTTTTACGTTTTTACCACCCCCGTATCTTGACTGAACTTTCCAAGGAAGCTCGGAGGCTTGTTGACATAAGGTATGTGCAGTCCTTGCAGGTTGCGCTTCAGTATATCAATCACTCTCAACGTCCGATCTGCGTGATCTTTTCCCGCCGCTTTTCAGTGAATCGCATATATGTGGTGGTGTACGTATACTAGCGTCACTCGCACAGTGATGCCTCTCGCCTTAACTGCGCTTACACACAAGCATCGTACCATAGCTCAACTCCACACATGGGTGGTTTGAGCTGCCTGCCCAAGAGCTCTTCCCCCTAGGCTGCCTGCCTACCTGCTAGCCACCACCACTTACCACCACACTACTACCACCGCCATCAACACCCAACCTGCCCTCCAGTTGCCTTGCAAACTCTCAGTCAGCGCCTAACCTTCCTGTTGCTTTTTCCCTGGGCTGCACTGCCTACCTACCTTAGTTTTCCCTGGCGTGTCAGGCCTGTCCTGTCCTCTCCTGCCTCATACTCACAAGCTGAGGACCCAACTTCACTACCTTACCCCAGACGGACCGCAGACTAACACGGAGCTGCCACCACCTGACAGAACCACGGCCACAGCATACTCTGAACCACAGTCGCCGTTGAATTCGCTGGTCGCCCCGACATTTTAACCTGCCCCAACAGTAACAGGGTACCTTTTATTCACAGGTCAGCATCCAGTCCAAAATCATGTTGTGCTCTCCGCTATCGTTGCCGTTGCTGCCCGTTGCCAGGCTCCTTTTCTTCGTTGCGAGCCCGGTACTCGACTCCACTTCCCACACTCTCCTGTCTGCTCTTTGCCGCCTCGACCTATCGGAGAGGTGCCGGCATCTATACCTGCCTACCTACCTGATCATCTACCTTCCCTACGCAGACCGACCCAGTCATACATGGACGCAGCACAGGCACCTTGTTGACAACCTTCCTGGCCCGTCTCCCCAGGCTTTTCTTTTTCTTTTTCTTCTTCCATTCGCATCTGCCTTAAGCCTCCACTCGCATCTGCCTTCGTCTCCTTCCGCCCGCTTCAACAGCACAACAGCCAGGATAACTAATCACCCCATCCCGTCTATGTAGACCTCTCCGACGTGTTCATGACCAACAAGGCTCCCTCTTCCAGCTGACGCCCACAACCCTCCCCCCCTCGCACGGGGCTACCACCTCAACCAACCTTCCTGCAGCCTGCCAAATATCGATACAGGAAGAATGGCTAGCCGAGGCTCATCTGGATCGTCCAGGAGGGCGAGGCCCGGCGACGATTCCGTCGGCCAATTCACCATCGGCGCGGAGATAGGTAAAGGAAGCTTTGCTCAGGTGTACATGGGCAAGCACAAGGTTAGATTCGTCTTCTTTCCGTCTCAGATTTACTCAACTCACGCAAACCCGCCCAAACAACACGGGCCACTCCACGGTGCCCGGCCGGGTACACAGCCACCGTCTTCTGGAAGTTGGGGCAGCCGATGGACTGTGTTTCCTCGCATGAGCCAGCGGTTTGGGTTGCCCCCCGGGTGCCCGTGACTCATGTCACCCACGTTACTCTTCGTGACACGGCCCGACATACAACCCCCTTGAGAAAACAACAAGTACTGACGGATAGTCAACGCGGGAAACAGGTCTCCGGCGCCGCCGTCGCCATCAAGTCGGTCGAGCTGGCTAGGTTGAACAAGAAGCTGAGGGAGAACCTTTACGCGGAGATCAAGATTCTCAAGAACCTCAGGCATCCTCATATCGTCGCCCTCCACGACTGCGTCGAGTCCGCCACACACATCAACCTTATTATGGAATACTGCGAGCTAGGGGACCTCTCGTTGTTCATCAAAAAGAGGGAAAAGCTCCTGACACATCCGGCCACGCACGACATGGCCCGCAAATATCCGAGCGCCCCAAACTCGGGCCTGAATGAGGTGGTGATTCGCCATTTCCTCAAGCAACTGGCTAGTGCCCTGAAGTTTCTGAGGGAAGGCAACTTTGTGCACCGTGACGTCAAGCCTCAGAACCTTCTGCTTCTGCCGTCATCAGGCTATAGGGAAGCCAGCAGGACAACGAGGCCGATCTTGACGGCCAGCAACGACTCGCTGATCCCTGTGGCCGGTCTCACATCACTGCCCATGCTGAAGCTCGCAGATTTTGGCTTCGCAAGGGTACTCCCTTCAACCTCGCTCGCAGAAACGCTGTGCGGCTCACCTCTGTATATGGCGCCCGAGATTCTCCGCTATGAACGGTACGACGCCAAGGCAGACCTGTGGTCAGTCGGCACGGTGCTCTACGAGATGGTGACGGGACGACCCCCCTTCCGGGCGAACAATCACGTGGAGCTTCTTAGGAAGATAGAGGCCGCCGAGGACGTCATAAAGTTCCCCCGGGAGAGTGTTGTCAGCCCGGAAATGAAATCGCTGGTGAGGGCCCTATTGAAGAGGAATCCAGTAGAGCGCCTGAGCTTCGAGAACTTCTTCACCCACTCGGTGGTCACAACCCCTATCCCGGGTCTTGTGGAGGACGACATCCCGAAACCGGAGCCGAGGGCTATGAAGGACTCTAGGGCGACATCAAGGACAGATGATCCAGTCCCTTCCCCCCGAACATCCTCGTTCCGCCGTTACTCGACAACAGACAACGACCATGGGAGGCGGGACGAGGCGCCGCCGTCCCCACACGAGAGGGCACCTCGCCAGTCCCCACGCGCGACGGACGGCATGCAGCAGATAATAGAAGGCACGTCCCGTCTGAGCTTCTCGCCACGGCACGAACGACACGAAAACGGCGCAGGCGCAGGCGCGGGCCCGGGCGGTGGTGCGGGAGAAGGCCTCGGCATTCGCAGGCCGCAAGTGCAGCCTTCCACATCAGCCCCTAATAGACCATCACTTGGCGCAGAGCGTAGGCATCGGACCTCGAATGCTTCTCTGAACAGGCCCACCCGGGACAGCCGGGACAGCCCTTCGCCAAGCTCGTCTCTGATGAATGAGAACGCCAAGGGCCGGCAGCAACAGGCCGGCAACAGGCAGCACATGCACGTGGAAGAACAAGAAAAGGCAGCACAAGACGTCGCGTTTGAGAGGGACTACGTCGTGGTTGAGAAGAAGCATGTCGAGGTCAACGCCTTCGCAGACGAGATGGCGGCCAACCCCCGGCTAGGCGGCCACGGGGCCTCGGTGTCGCCAAAGTCTGGACAGATGATCCGGAGGGCGACGCAGCAGGGCAATCCCACCTCCACCACAGGAGCCATCTCCGCAGCACCGTCGCGTGCGATGCAGGTGGCCCAAGGAACGCCACGGCCTTACCACGAACGTCAGGGATCGCTCTCGGGCAGCCCCGGATCAACGGCTTCTTTCATCACGAAGGCGATCCAGGACGCCAGCCTAAGGCTCCTCGGAATCAAGTATCCCACGGCCCTCACAAAAGGCACGTCGCCGCCGCAGCTCTACAGCCCATTCCCGGCCTATCCAACCCCCTCGCCCCCAGTCGGCCTGCTTGGTGACGGCAAGCAAGGGACGCCCGTGGACGAGGATCTGCGCGTCGCCCAGCACATTGAAGAGTACGCCACCCGGAGTGATGTGGTTTACGGCTTCGCCGAGGTCAAGTACAAGCAGCTTGTGCCGCTTGCACCATCAATGGACCACGGCCTTGGTGGAATCCCTGCGGATAAGATCAGCTCGAGCGAGGAGGATGTGCTCACGGTCGAGGCCATCGTTGGGCTTTCAGAGGAGGCGCTGGTGCTCTACGTAAAGGGTCTGACTCTGCTAGCCAAGTCCATGGACATAGCCAGCCTCTGGTGGGCCAGGAAGACGCGGGGAGACCCGACAGGCACCGGCACGGCCTCTTCGGCGCGGGACTCGTCCATCAACATACAGACGTTGAGCCTGAGAATAAATTCTGCCGTCCAGTGGATCCGGTCTCGGTTCAACGAGGTGCTGGAGAAGGCGGAGGTGGTGCGACTGAGGCTGATCGAGGCGCAAAAGCGGCTGTCGGAGGACCACCCAAGCCACCCAAGCAACCATGCCAGGGAGACGGACTCGACCAATAGCGCCAGTACCGACGGTGTATTCCTGACGGCGGGGATCACGGCTGAGAAGCTCATGTACGACCGCGCGCTCGAGATGAGCCGGACGGCGGCCATCAATGAAATCACCAACGAGGACTTGGCGGGATGCGAAATATCATACGTTACGGCGATTAGGATGCTCGAGGCTGTGCTCGACAACGACGATGATATCCCGAAGCGACGGGTCTCGGGATCCAAGGACGACAGGGGCTCTGGGCGTGACGAGAGCCATACCGAGATCAACCCTGACGACCAACAGGCCGTGCAGAAGAGTACGTTGTCTTGTTCCACTCTTCGCGGCTGCCGGCTCACCTTTTACTGACTCTTCTAACCTTCTTTTTTCCCTAATGTGCAGTGATCTCGATGATAACATCACGTCTTGCGTCTGTCCGCGGCAAGATGCGTATGATCTCGCAAGCCTCAAAGGCACAGCAGCTCCAGCAACTACAGCAACAGAGCCTCATCAGGCGTCGCAGTGGCGACGTCACTCCCAGAAGTGTTCCATCGCACGCTTCGTAGCGAGCAGATATCTGGCTTGGCTATATTTTATTTGTAGCCCGCAACAGTTGTTCGCTCTCCAGATCTCCGTCTCTTTCCTTATCCCTGCCTCTCCCTCGATATAGATACACCTCTCTCTGTCCCTCTTTCTGGTCCCTTTCTTTCGCTCGCTCATCCAATTAACACTCTTTGATTCTCTTTTTTTTTCTCTATCGCGACGACTTTACGACAACAGCATGCCCAGCCATCCTAGTATTTACCCACTGATTATCATCATTGTTCACCATTGTTACTATTATGAACTCACGCCCCACGGCCTGGTCTATTTCCATCTCCGGATCTGGAGTTCTGTTTGGTTGTCTCATTTTTGTTTACTTCCTACTTTCCTCCTCGTGCTTCTCTTTTCGACATGTGATGGATGGGCAAGGTTGCAGCTGATAGATATGCTTGGGGCGCTGCCATACAGCATAACACAGCTGGTGCGCACTCACCCAGGAACGGGATAGGCACCATCCATTTTAAGTTTCTGAAGGGTCTTTGGAGTTTACTTTCCTTACCCTACTACTGCTAGTCTAGGTTCATACAGTGGCGTTTTTCGGCTGGGTACTTGCCTACTGCGGCTCTAGTCTCGTCCACTTTGGGGCATTCTTCTCCTTGTTCAAGCGTTACGGCCATCACCCGGTGTCATACGGTCTTTTTTGGAGTTTTTTGTTATTCGTCACCTGCAGCAGGGCATCAACTTCTTTCCTGGCTCGGTCGGAAACGGTTGCCCGCCAGCATTAAGGATGGTGGGCCTTGAGGGGAAGGGAGGGACTGCCCCTTCCCTGGCCGCGGCGGCTCTGCATACCTACCTACCTAGGTAGATATTGGGTTTGGCAGTGTTGAATCGTCACCTGCCGCCGCCCCTCCTTTTGTAGCAGCTCCAGCCAACATGGCTGAGCCCATTTACTCAGCGGGTAGGAGGAAAGGCCACGCTCATTGTGTTGACACACTTCAGTCTCTTGTTATATATATATTTCAACTCCTGGCTGGGAGGGGCTTGTCGGATGGCCCATGATTAGGGTGAGCAGATCAACTAACATGGGATTGATTGAGGGAAACCGGGTTTCAGGCGAATGGATAGTAAACATTTGCAACTGTGTCGAATACCCCCATTGGATATTTCCCCCATTCTTTTGCTTTTGCTCTTTTTCCGTCGTTCTCGCTTGTTTTTTTGTGTTTTTTTTTCCTTTGGTTTTACTATATTCTCCGCCGCGAGCCTGTTGGGCAGAGAGTAAACAGAAGAGAGCGGCAGAAAGGAGGAGAGCGTGTGTGTGTGTGTGTGTGAGAGAGAGAGAGAGAACGCCAACTGGGGTGGGAGGGTGGATGGCAAGGAGGCCTCTGTTTAGGCGGGAGCCAATTTGGGACAGACCGCAAGTCACATCAGATTGCTAGACTGGGAATGGAGTAAAGCTGAGATATCCATCATGAGGATATCTCTTTTGGTGCGTGTATGTATGTATGTTCTGGTATTGTCAGGTTGTATGTAGTATAAGCTATGTCTGCATCACCTGCCTGACCTCGTCCTCTAAGGCATGGGGGAGGGGCGCGTTGCCTCGAGGCTGCGTGCCCACCAGGATTCTCTAGATTGACTCGCACGGAATTGTGCGTACATGCACCCAACCGAGTTTCACGTGGAGATGGAAGCCTGTGTGTGCTGTGATGTGCTGTTGTTGAGGCTGGTTCCCTCTTCGATTCGTCTGTTCCGTCCTCTCTCCCTCCGGGTGGCTGCCTACCGCACGGTATGCGCAAGCTGGGATCATAACTACAGGCGTCTGTGCGAGGGACAACGGATTGGTATGCGAAACCTCCGTATCAGCAAGGTCTGTTGAACCGATTCTTTGTTTTATCATTTTCATGACTCTTGACTCGAAGTTGCTGCTAATTTTGGACTAGACAACCAAGCCCATGCTTTACAGAGGACGGACGGAGTAACTGCACATGTACGTTATTTTGTGCTCTATTAGTTGTTGCCGTGGGGGCGCCCGGTTGTGGTGGTGGTTGAAGTGCCTGCGGGCAGAGCAATAATTGGCTTCAAGCTGAAACCAGCCGGATGAGTACATCGAGGTTTTCGATGCATTCCCCACGCTCTCCCACGCTGTACCTTGGCTGCCTACGTACGGCCCATATCCTACTGAAATTTTATTACGTTTTCGACTTTTCTCTAGAGTAGGAGCATGGGACTTGGCAGATTTGTGCGTGGCCTTTCTGGGATACTTTTGAGGTTTTCTATCTACTGCGTACATACCATGTCATGTAGGCCGCAAACAGTTGACCGTCCAACCAAGGTATGCCTTCTTCGCATATGGCGCACATGCTAGGAAGTCGATCACAGTCATATCATTACTCGCGCCAACAGAACTGGTCTCTCTTCCTTTAAATGGCTAGATAAAGCGAGGCTGTTCATTGCCGTTCGCATTAGCTGCAGCCTCACAGAGGCTTCGCTGAGGACAGAATAACGGGGACAGGCAATTAAAAGAAGAAGAAAAGAAAAAAGGGAAAGAAAGAAAGAAGAAGGAAGGAAAATAAAATAAAGAAAGAAAAAAACACGGGAAGGTTTCAAGGTTGGGGACAACCCTTTAGCAGAGTGGCAATGGCCTCTTCCTCCCAGATGCCCAAACCGGAAGACGGGAAAGGTGCGCTGAGCAAATACGTTCTCAGCGAGGCCGAGAGCCGGAGGATATTTGAGGAGCAGATCGCACCGGCAGAGTTAGGCCACCTGGAGGAAGAAAAGGAAGCTGAAGAAGATAGCGGGCGTGACGAAGAGGGGAAAATAAAACCCAGACAGAAGGGCCAGAAAATCGCAGTCTTCCTGGTAGGCCAGACGGGGGCGGGCAAGACTCGGACGGCGCCGCTCCTGCGGGCCTCGCTGGCGGAAGCGCGGCAGAAGGGCAAGGGCGAGGGGAAGGCGCCGGCGCCGGCGCACTTCATCGCCGACACCTACAAGACGTACCACCCGGCGTACGCGTCGCTCGTGGCCGGGGCGCCGCACCTGGCCTCGCCGGCGACGGGCCCGGACGCGCGGCGCTGGCTGGCCATGGCGTGCGAGCGGGCCGTGTCGAGGGGCGCCGACGTGCTGGTCGAGTCGGCGTGCCGGCACCCGGCCGACCTGCAGGACCTGGTCCGGCTGTTCGCCTCGTCCTCGTCGGGCGGCAGCTCGTGCTCCTCCTACGCCGTGCGCATCGCCCTGCTGGCCGTGCCCGAGGCCCTCAGCAGGCTAGGAATCCTCGTCAGGTACTACCAGGCCCTGCCCGAGGCGCGGTCCGGCAACCTCCCGCTCCGGCTGACGCCGCGCAGGGTGCACGACGACTCCTTCGCCGGCCTGCTGGACGCCGCCGCCTGGCTGGACCGGGAGAGGCCCGCCGACGAGGTCGTCGTGCTGAGGAGGGGGAACAGGGTCGCCTATCGGTTCCCCGCTGCCGCCGCCGCCGCTCGTGCTGCTCCTGATGGCAGGGGTGGTGGTGGTGGTGGTGGTGGTGGTGGTGGCGTCGGCGAGGAGAGCAGCGCCGTGGCCTCCTCGCTGCTCAGGGAGAGGAGGAGGCCACTGAGCGGGGAGGAGCTCAGGCTCGCTACTGACGAGCTGGAGGCGCTGCGGGCGCTCGGGGGCGAGTCATTGGGGAAGCAAATACTCGAAATTGAGGAGCTGCTGGCCAGCGTCACGCCGAGGACCCCTGCTGGTGCTCGCGCTCCGGTGCCCCATCCCTCTTCCGATCAACCAGATGAGGATATAGACGAAGACGGAGCCGCCTTCCCTGAGTTGCGGCCTTTCGATCATGTCTCATTTGTCTCTCTCGGGCAGGGCTGATGATACCCTGAGGTTACTTATTCTATGCTGGGTGTCCAGCCTGCCGTCCTGGGCCTGTCTTCTATATTGTCATGTCAATGTCGATTTGTGGATGGATATTTCAGCGTCTGCGTGTTTGTGGTGGGCTTATTGTCCAGCTACCTGCCCATCTATGTGGTACATCATTTGACGCTTCTCTCTTTTCCAATCTTTGGGATTATTTGTACTCCTCCAAAGTTACCTCTCCAGGGGGTATCTATTGCCCAACTACAGTAATGATGTAGAAGCTGAGTGCTTGGAAAAGAAACAACTCCTGGATTACTAATTAATGAATGAACAGTCCTCACAGAGACTACCAACAGGATCACACTTAACCCATTGAAGGCTCTCAAATATAAACAGATGGACTTGTAGATGTACATGAGGCCAACAGTGTCAGAAGTGGACCATGAAAGGCCCCCCGCTTATCTTGATCCTCGCTCGACGCACACTCTTCCGGCCCACACTCGGGCATCTGAACCCCCAATCCTCCTCCTCCTCCTACTCGTGGTCGTAGCCGTCGTCGTCGTCGTCGTCGTCGTAGCCGCCACCTGCACGACGAAGACGTAAACGGAGCCCGTTGACGACAGCCGTGGCCAAGGCCATCTCGGCGACGGCCCTGTCCTGGAAGTAGGCCGACGCGGTCCGGGGCGCGTATTCCAGGTCGCGCCTGTTCTCGGGCCTGTCGTTGGCGTGCCACATGGGCAACGCCCACCCACGCCTGTCGGAGCCCGCGGCCGGGTCGCCGCCCAGGACCGACCTGGCCGGGCCATGGACGGCGGCGGTCTCGACAGCCCCGACCAGGTCCTCCGCCGTCGCCGCCCCGTCGCCGCAGCACACCGTGGCGGTCGTCGTCATCGGCGTCGTCGCCGTCCCGCCGTCGGCCCAGCCGCGGGGGAGGTCGTCCGCCGGGACGCTGGCCTTGGCGGGCGGCCGCAGGTCCTCCCGGCCGCCACACGCTCTCCCCGCCGGGTCGTCTTGGCTCTCCTCCTCCACCTCCATGGACCAGAGCTGGATGCAGAAGGGCACGCCGTTCCTGGCGCACCGCGCGCACGACGACGCCGCCCGGCCCCGGCTGCTGCCGCTGCCACCCGCGAACTCGAACGAGCAAGGGAGGTTGCCCGTCCGGCCGTCCGGGCCCGCGCACTGCAGGCAAGGGTTGCGGTGGCGGACCTTCGGCTTCGGCTTCGGCTTCCCCTCCCCCCTCCCCTTCCCCCCGGGCCGCAGGGCGTCGTACATCTCACGTGTCCATCTTCTGACGCCCTCGACCATGCCGATGTTGGACCGGAGGAGGAGGTCCCAGGCGAGGCTCTCGACCCCTTCGTCGTCGGTGATCACGTCCGAGACGATGGTCTCGTTGTCCCAGTCCCACTTCAGGGCGTCGAAGGCCCTCTCCGCGATGACCCGCTTCGGGTGCTCCGCCCGCTCCTGCTCCTGCCGCTTCTCTGCCATCTTGTCCGCCATCATCGTCGCCTTGGCCTTGCGGAGGGCCCGCCGCCACCCGGCGTTGGCGATTTGGTCCCCTTCCTCCAGCTGCGGGCGCCCCGCGAGCCTGGCCCTCATGCCCTCCAGCCTGTTTTCCAAGGCCGCCGTCCGCTCGCTTACCGAGGCCGGGGCGGTCGCCGCTGAAGATGTCATTTTTGGATATTATGGAACGGAGGGCAGATATGCCAGGGGTTTATATCGGTGGGGCCGGGCGTTGACTTGCACCACAAAAGATGGCTCAGCCCGTTGGAACTCAGGGTGTGTAGACTTTTGTATCAAACACTGGGCGTTATTTTTGAAATGTGCTGTTGTTGGACCAAATTGAAAGTTGAAGATGCTGACCGACATCCAAACAAGACGGACTATGCAGATGCCTGATGGGCTTCCCCCCCACAGGGTTTATTAGGGAAGAAGCCGTTGGGCAGGAGAGCGTGAATGCCATTGTCCCGTGGTTGTAAAGACAAAGAAGCACGCCCCCTCTCCTGCCCCGCTGAAGGTCGCTTGATGGTGACAAAGATGATAATGGCGGTGTGTATCGTCTTGTGGTGTGCTGTCAAAGAAGGTGAACAAAGACGTCTTTCTGAGGGTAACCGGACCTGATCTGATGACATGTCCTGGCTTGACCGACTGTCTGTTCCAGCGCTCTGAGAATCTGAGTCTGTAGATGCTTACCCACCTGAAGTAGGAAGGCAAGTGGGTGGTTAGATAGGCAGTTAGTTGGGCAGTCTGATAGGTAGGAGGGCATCAAAGTAGCAAAGGCAGCTATCACTGTTTTGTTATGCGAAACCAATAATACAAGAACAAACCTTCCAGAATCCGGGTTACTTCCTGTTGCGTATTCCGTACAGATCACTCCTGAGAGCCAGAAACATGACCTCCCAAAGAATGACGGAAAGGGAAAGGCAGAGAGATGGAACACAGAGGAAGACAGAAAGACGAAGTCAAGAAGAGGGGGGAAAAGAGGGAAAAGTAGCAAAGTAAGTCGGGCCATTCCAATCCAACCAAATCCACAGCGAGTTTCTTTTATGCGGGAACGCTTGAAAACAGACAGACAGACTGGCAGACAGAATAGACCGGACTCAAAAGAGAACTCGACCATGTAGAGATTTACACCTCAGTGCCCCTTCAACCACACACCCATCCAGGGCCGCGTTTCCAACACTCCAGGCGCATCCAACCAAGCTGGCATAGAACAGAGAGACACGCGTACACAGCAAAATGTTCACCAGGTACATTTTTGCCCCTTTTCTTTTTCATCTTTTTCCCCCTTTATCTTTTTTGTCTCCCTCTCCCCTCCCCAATCTTGCCAAGCATCTCAGCAAACGACTTCATACAACCCCAACCCTAACCCCATCCCCTTCACATCCCTCAGGCTCACGACCTCGCAGCCTCCAACTCCAGCTCGAGCTGCCTAATCCTCTCGCTCTGGTCCTGAACCGCCGGCCCGTTCATGATCTTCCTCTTGAGCGTGTCCACCTGGGCCGCCAGCTGCCCGATCTTGTCGCCCTGCGCGCTGATGGTGCGCGTCTGCTCCTCCAGCAGCGACATGATCTGGCCGAGCGAGCGCTCTACTGACTGCGGCGACGCGGCGGCGGAGGAGCTGGGATGCTGTGACGCCGCCGTTGGGGCAGGAGGATGAGGAGGGGAGAAGGCCGTCTGGCGGGGGTGCGGGGACTTGACCGGCGACGAAGGCGTCTGCTTCACGGGGGATGATGATGAAGGTTTCGCGGCCACGACAGCCGCCCGGGGGGTCGGCCTCGAGATCTCCTCGAAGCTCGACGTCTCGGCCGCGTCGTCCTCGTCATCGTCATCGTCGTCCTCCTCGGCGTCCTGGTACTTGGATGCCATGGCCGCGATGGACTGCTTCTGTTCCGCCGCAGTCGGGGGCGCCGCCGCCCTCGCTTCTTCCCTGTGGGGAGCCTTTGCTGCCGCCGGTGCGCTGGTGGCGGCTGGGGTGGTGGTGGTGGCGACGGGCGGAGGGGGCTTGTAGTCGGCGGGCACCTCGACGGGTGCGTTGCCTTCGTAGATGCTCTCGAAGTCGATCTTGGGAGGCAGGCCGTCCTTGCCCGAGAGCCACTCCTTGGCCGACATGGCCGGCTTGAGGCCTGTCGCGGGAGGATAAATGTCCGACTGGAAAGTCTCGGCGCGGCGTGGCACCGTGAAGGAGATGGGCTCGATGTACGTGTCGTTGACCGTCTTGTAGGCCCTCATCACCTCATTCTCGTGGACCTGTGTTTGTTGTTTTTCGTGCTGTTAGAGAGGGGGAGGGCATCCTCGTTTTATGGAATGGTGTTCTGCTGCGCAGCTGGGGTGCTCGGGTATAGTTGGTTGATCCTTACGTTCACTCCGCGGCGCGGTAGGAAGGCGATGCCCCTCTGCGGGTCGCCCGACTTGTACTCGGATAGGAACTCAAACTTGTCGTTCTCGTACTCAAAGTATCGGATGTTGCCGTCACTGTTTCAGATTGAAGCGCGAGTGAATACTGACGTTCAAGACAACAGGCGCCAAGAAGTCTACGGATGCATATACTTACCCCTTTCCGGCAAGATACAGACACTTGGAGCCGTCATCTGGCATGTTGGTGAGGCACGTTAGCATTTTTACCCGCCCCTGAATGACACTAAACATAGTAGGAACGAATAATCAAAAACCAGGAAAGGGGGAAAAGAAGAAGAAAAGGAAAGAGGGAGGGGGAGGGGGAAATCTCACCCCAGAATGGCATGCAGACACCCGAGATGGAGTCCAGGATGGTGAAGCCACCGATGGGCTCCGCCCGGCCGGGTTCCCAGAGGGCAAGCTGCCTCTCGCTCATGCGCGAGAAGCCCGTGGTGGCGAAGCGGTCGTGCTCCCCGAGCCAGACGACGCGGCTGTTCTTGGCCCCCGTGTGGCCCGTCGCCTCGTGTGCGGCCCTCTCCTGCCGCACGTCCCAGACGCGGAGCTTCTTGTCCCTCGACGTCGTGGCCAGCAGCCGGCCCGACGCGCTCCACGAGAGCGACTGCACGATGTCCGGGTGCCGCAGCGTTAGGTGCGTCTGCGAGCTGGCCACGTCCCAGAGCCGGATGGTCAGGTCGCCCGAGGCCGAGGCTAGCACGTTCTCAGCCGACGGGTTGAAGAGCACCTGCCCGACCTTGCGCGAGTGGCCCGTTAGCCTGCTCACGGGCGACACGTCTTCGATCTCCTCCGCGTCCGTGTACAGGCTGAACCCTTGCGGCACCCGCCATATGAAGACCTTGCCGTCGTCCGAGGCCGATGCCAGCACGTGGTCGTTGAACGGATGCCAGTCCGAGTCGAGCACGGCCGCAGTGTGACCTCGGAGCAGCGGGATCTGGTCTGGCACCTTGCCCCTCTCGCCCAGCGGGATCACGGCCAGCGCGCCCCCGCCGCTCGCCTCCCAGTTGACCGAGATGAACTCCGGGTTGACCTTGACCAGGTTCGTGTCCCACGCATTGCGGCTGATGTGCAAATTGTCGTAACAGAACTCCTTCCGCGTCGGCTTGCCGAAGATGTGTCCTAGATGAGGAGGAAGAGGGAGAGAGGGGGAGAGAGAGAAGGTGGGGGCAGATGGTCAGCTATCTGGGTTATCCTGATGTAGAGCAGACATCGTAGTAGTAGACGTAGTGGCAGACGTAGTAGTAGTAGACCCAAGTCGGAGCGCCGCGTACACAGGACGGAGCTGGCTGGCTGACTGGCTTGAGGCAATGCTTCTTTGCGCAACGGACTAGAATGGAGCAACGAGAAGCAAATTGTTGAAAAGGGGGGGCTACTAGCACAGGTCCCCGAGGACTAGACTTACGATACTTCGACGCGCGCACAAAACGGCCTGCCATCTGTCCAAAAAGCAAAAGCTGACAGCCGAGAAACCCAACCCAAAGGAGAACGAGATAACGGTATCGGCTCGCCTGAGATCGACTGAAACAAGAATGCGGCTATTCCTTCAAAATATCTGATACTCCCTAAGTGAACTGGGATGCGGAGAGCGGCGCGGCAAAGGCCAAGAATGTGGTATGCCCGGAACTGAGAAGGTCGATCGACGGTAGAGAGTTGCGCGGCGTTGGCTGTAATAGGCGTCGAGGGTCGTAGGTGAGTAGGAGGTGACGGGAGTTATTGGTGTTACGAATGCGCTGCGGTTCAATTAATTGCACGATATTCAATGCTTCATGTCGACTGCCTAATAAGCTTGTCTGGTGGTGGATAGTGCGACGATCGGGCGCTGACAGCACAGTGCACTGCGACCGCCAGGGCTCCCGAAAACCCGTCTTGTCCAGCTCAGCCCACGGCACGTGAGCCTATCACAGCCTCAGGGACATCGTGCGATTCACTGAAAACGGGCAGTGCTGGCTGGCATCCAATCCGTTGCCCCTAGACATTCATTCATCCATTGGATCTAACGATTGTTCCCCTTCTCCTACCAGGATATGGTTTGACACACATCCGCATAGTTTCTTTTGTGTTGGGATCGCTCGCTTTCAGCAATCTATTAAAATACAATGTTCCCTACTCTAGACAGTAGCTGAATTCATGTGCTCAGCGAACCCAATGCGCAAGAAAGCCGCGAACGAGATACCGCCTTGGAACCACGGCTAATCCGTAACCCGTGCAGCAGTCCTCCGTTATCCTTTTCATCCTTCTTCCCCTTCTGATACGAAAGCTCCCCTTCTGCGCCCCTTTTGTTACAGATGAGGATGAGTTTAGGTGGCGGATAGATGACGAGAGCTAAGTGCCCACGAAAAAAAGAGCTAAAGCTGAGTGTGCGAGTGTGTTGGTATAACCTCGGGCTCCAACTGTGAAAAAGAAGAAAACGGCAGAGAAAAAAGGCGGAAGCAAAAAAAAGAAGGACACGACGAAGAAGACAGAAGAACAAGAAATTAGCTCGCCTCCCTGCCGTCTGCCCCGGACAAAGTTCAACCTTGAAAAGACGCCGATTCCAGATACTGCGCGCACAGTAATTAAAAAGCAATCATCACACGTCTACCATTCCTTCTTCCTAAAGCAAATCTTCACATCGGGGGCTGGGTGGTCGGTTAGATGGTGGAAAGAAATCGCTGCCCAACCAGCCAGCTAGCCAGACCCGAGAGGCTTGCTGTACTGCTCGAGGCGGTACCAGATTAAGCGGCATTTGATGAAAGACACGAAGGTTGGGGGCTTGCGTCTTCAGTCGTCATCGCTCGCAGCCGCACTCCCATTTACTGCCCCGTTGGTTTGGCTCACCCCATTCCCGTTCCCGTTCGCGTTCGCGTTCCCGTTCGCATTGGCGTGGGTGTTGGCGTTGGCGTGGGCGTGGGAGCTCGATATTAATTTGATCCTGGTTGTCGGTACGGGGGCCGGCTGTGGGGTAACCGTGCTCGCCGACGGGGCGGCCGAGTCCTCCTTATCCTTGGCGGGAGGCCCTTCCAACTCCTGAAGCACAGGGTGGTCGCTCAGCTCTTGCTTGAGCTTCTCATTAAATTGTGACTATGGCAGTTTACGACATGTCAGCAACAAAAAGGGCAGCTAATAAAGAAGAGCAATCGAAAAAGGGCGGGAAGCAAGAGATCTTACCTCAATGAAGTTAGCGTCCGAGTAAAGCAGACTGCTGTCCTCATTGTACTGCCGACAGTTGTTGCACAGGAGCTCAATGTCGTTGCGCAGGTCGCCCAGGCTCTTGTACTCCTCCTTCTTGATCCTCGTTTCGATCTGTTTCATGCAGATCGGGCTCGTGATGAGGACGTAGTAGTCGGCGTACTCACGCTTGGGCGGCAGTTTGACAAACGGACCAATGATGAGCCTCTTGGCTGGGCCCTCTTCGTCGTCCGCTTCAGGCTCCGGCTCCGGGTCGTCGACCTCCAGCTCCATCAGGAAGTCGAACAGACGGCGCATGCTCTTTTGCAGTACGTCGCGGTGCGGGGGTCCGGCCTTGACACCGTTGGCTCCCACCGCCACAGCCTTCGGCCTGCCCTGGGGGCCTCTGCGCTTCTTGGCCGGCGGCTCATCGTCACCGTCCTCAGCCTTCCGCTTCTCTACATTCTTGCTCCCTGGCTTGCGCCCGCGCTTCTTGACGGGGGTGACAACCTCTACCTCCTCCGTGCTAGCCCTACTAGCTGCCGGTGAGTTCTCGACCGAAACGTTGGCGCCGCCAAGCCGCTTCAGGCGATTCGCCTCCCTCTTGTCCTTCCGGGCTTGCTTCCGGGCGGCGGCGGCCTCGGGCGAGTCCTCGTCGTCGTCCACCGCCATCAGCCACTGCTCTTCCGTCAGCCCGTCGTCGTATCGAACCTTGGTCCTCTCACGAGCGCCACGGCCAAGAATGGCTTCCGATTCTTCCTCAACGGGGTTGCCCTCCGACATGTAGATCTCGGGAAGCTCGTCCTCCGCCATCAGACGCGGCTTCTTGCCAGGGCCGCCGTAGGGCGATTCCTTAGCCCGTTGGTCGTCCAGCTGCTGGAAGGTGACAATCTCATCCTCATTGCGGGCGAGGATCATGTTGAGCTCCTCGTCATCCATCTCATCCTGCTCGCCAGACTCGGTCAGGTCGGCCGTCTCAAGCAGCGTCCGCAGCATGGCATCTCGGTCCGTCTCGGACGACTTGTTGTCGAACCGACCGGCCTGGATGACCTTGCCATCCATGTCCAGCTTGAAGCGCGCCCGGTCCA
This sequence comes from Pseudohalonectria lignicola, assembly GCA_003049395.1. Taxonomy (NCBI): domain Eukaryota; kingdom Fungi; phylum Ascomycota; class Sordariomycetes; order Magnaporthales; family Ophioceraceae; genus Pseudohalonectria; species Pseudohalonectria lignicola. Next base: position 26,918 of record PYSP01000108.1, read on the forward strand.
AGATCTTCTCCTCGACCGAGTTGCTACTAATCAGTCTGAGGATGCGGACCTCGTTCTTCTGACCGATACGATGCGCACGGTCCTGCGCCTGCAGATCCTGGTGAGGGTTCCAGTCAGAATCGTAGATGATGACAGTGTCGGCAGTCTGCAGGTTCAGACCCAGACCACCAGCACGCGTGGACAGGAGGAACATAAAGTAAGGAGAGTCCGGGCGGTTGAAGTGATACAGCAGATCCGACCGGTCCTCGGCCTTGGTGGTGCCGTCCAGGCGGAGGTATGTGATGCCGCGGAAGCGGAGGAAGTCCTCCATGATATCCATGATGGCCGTCATCTGGAAGAACATGAGCACGCGGTGGCCCGTGGCCTTGTACTTGGGTAGCACGCGGTCCAGCAGTTCAAACTTGCCGGCCGTGCGCCAGAGGAGGTCGTTGCTCGTGTTGGCCGGGTTCATTGTGTTCTCGACCTCGTCAAACACGAACGGGTGGTTGCACAACTTCCGCAGCTGCATGATCATGTTGCTCAGGCCGCGGGCACCCGTCTTGCCGCCCTTGCCGTCGCTAACGACGAGCTTCTGGTGGGTCACCATCTGCTTGTACAGCCGCGACTGCAGAGCTGAGAACTTGCACTTGATCACCTTCTCCGTCTTGTCCGGTAGGTCCTTCTCGACATCCTTCTTGAGACGACGGAGCAAGAAGGGCCGAAGCACCTTGTGCAGGCGACGGATGCAGAGGATCTGCTCTTCTTCCGTCAGCTCCATCTTGTCCTGGCCGCCCGTATTTGCAAACGGCGTGTTGAACCACTCATCGAACGTCTTGGCCGACTTGAAAATGTTGGGCAGCGTGAAGTTGAGCATGGCCCACAGCTCCGCCAGGTTGTTCTGCAGAGGGGTTCCCGTCAGGATCAGCCTGAAGCGGGTCTGGTAGTACTGCTGGATCGTCGACGTCAGCTTGGAGTTGGAGTTTTTCATCCGGTGCCCCTCGTCGATGATCATGTGGAACCACTTGATCTTGCTGAGGATCGGGCGGTCCTTGATGATGTACTCGTAAGTCGTGAGCAGCACCTGGAACCGTCCCTGCCGGATCTTCTCCTGTTGCTGCTTCCGCGTGTTCGGCGGGCCCTTGTAGATCACCCTTGTGACCGAGGGGGCCCACTTCTCGAACTCAAGGGTCCAGTTGGTCAGGGTGCTCAGCGGCACAATGACCAGGTACGGGCCCTGCTGTTGCTTCCGCTCGATGAGATACGTGATCAGACTGATGGTCTGGATCGTCTTGCCGAGACCCATCTCGTCGGCCAAGATGCCGTTAAGGTTGTTGTTGTACAGCGAGATCATCCACTGGAGACCCTTGACCTGATACTCCTTGAGCCTGCCGCCTACCAGCATGTTGGCCTGCTCCGTCACCTCCTCCTTGATCCGATGCGCGACGGCATAGTAGTCGATCTTGCGTGCCCTCTCCTCATCGTCCGAGTCCGATTCTTCCGCCTCGCTCTCCTCCTCGACCACCGCGTCGGTGCCATACCGCTCGACCGCCTGCCGCTGCTGCGCCTTGACCGAGGCGGCGAGCTGTTTGAGGAAGCCGTCTGTCTGCCTCAGGAGATGGGTGATGCGCGTATCCTTGGCTTGGTCGAGCAGCTTGAGGTAGGCCTCCTCGTCGTTGGCCTTCAGAGCCTGCAGACGCTGCTTGGCGTTCTTCTCCACGCGCTTCTGCTCCTCCCTCTCAATCAGGGTGTGCGCTATATTCATGCTGCGGCCGAGCTTGGTCATCTTGAGGTGTTGTGCCTGAGCGGTGGCCAGGATCTCGGCCCGGTGGGTGAAGACGGCCTGGAGGTAGTCCGTGTGCTTCTTCTTCTCGCGGTGCTCCCTGGCGTCGCGCTGTTGCTTCTCCAGCTTCTCAGTGATGCGCGCCTCGCGAACGCTCTGTTTCTTCATGCGCCGGTAGTGACTCCTGTTGGTCGTCATAGCCAGGTTGTCGTAGTTGATCATCAGCCGGGCTGTCTTCTCCCGGAAAGCACGCTGCTTCTGGTACAGCTGGATCTTCTTCATTTCGATGATCGCCTTGAGCTTCAGAGTCTCATCGGGCACCACCTCGTCTTGGGAGGTGTCCCAATGAGCGATGTTCGCAGGCAGGTTCTTCAGCTCGTTGAAGCGGGCGCTCATTCTGTTGCGGATGATTGTTTCCCTTTCCAAACGTAGCTGCTCAAAATCGATCCCCTCTGGGAAGAGGCCTGGGATGACGAGCCGGTTCTGTCGTGTCTCCCGGCTGCTATGGTCGAAATAGCTGATGGCCTTGCGCACCGCCGACGGGTCATCGTAAGGGCTGGCAACCCCTCTAAACCTCTTGTCCTTCTGAGACTGAGCGGTGGTCAGAGCCTGAGCGGCAGGGTCAACGCCATTTGGGACCGGCTTGGAGGCGGGATGGCTGGGACTGGGCTGGGTCACAGCTGCGGCGGTGGCCCGAGGAGGCTGCTCGGAAGGAGGTGCATGTCTCTGTTGACGCGCAGAAGCGATCATCTGCTGCATCTGCACCGGGAGACCCGAGTTCCGGCTGAGCAGCCTGTAGGCCTGGATCTGGTTACGCAACTGGGCAAGCTGCTGTGGCGAGAAGCCCCCGACAGCACCCGGCGCGGGAGACGAGCCGGACAAAGGCGCGGCGCCGGAAGTGCTTGAGACAGTGGCGGCGCCCGGTGCCGTCGACGGCGGTTGACTCGTCTGGCCCGGGGTTTGCTCGATCGGCCCATTGGGCTGAACACCATTCACAGCACCGTTAGTCGTTGCATTGTGCATCTGCTGTTGCTGATGCTGTTGTGCTTGTTGTTGCTGTTGCTGCTGCTGTTGTTGCTGCTGTTGTTGTTGTTGCTGCTGCTGCTGCTGTTGTTGTTGTTGTTGTTGTTGTTGCTGCTGCTGCTGCTTCCGCATGTTCTGATGCGCCTGCACATTTCGGAGAATGGCAGAAAGCCGCATGAACTCTTGGTCGTTTTGTGGAACCCCTTGTTTCTTCAATGTCTGGTATCGCATCAACATCTCCTGGACCTGCTGGCTACTCATACCCGTAGATAGAGCCGAGGCATGCTGCTGGTGTTGATGTTGATGCTGGTGTTGTTGCTGTTGCTGCTGGGGCGGTGGCCCAGGAAGCGTCTGAACTGAAGCCATGGTGACAAGCTACGAGGGCGACGAGTAATACGCTGATGTCTGGTAACCAACACTGAGACTTCTGGACGCTATTATTGCATCGGGCGCATAGCTGAGGGGTTCAGGGGTGGCGCGTCGAGTGGAAACCCGTAGGGGGGATCGATAAAGGTGGAGGGCACGGGTATCTATTATCAGGAATGTCGTTTCCAAATACCTGAGGCGCGTCAAGGGTGAAAAATATGGGAAACGAGGGACGCGGGTGGGGAGCTCGATGGCCGGAGGCACTTGGAAAAGGGGGCGTTGAAAAGTCGGAAGGTCGACGGCGGCGACGGTGATGCACGAAAGTCCCGTCGCGTATAGCAAGTCTAGGGGTTCGGTTGAGCCGCGCAAGTTGGAGACGTGCGTGCCGGCCTTGTTGTGTGGGGGGATAGGCAAGTAGAGAGTGAAAGGCAAGGCAAAGCCTTGGTGCAAACCCAAAAAAAGGCGAAAGTCGGGAAATGGAGGGGAAGGTGGCGCGTAATGACGCCTCTCCGTATAAGAAAAGTGTGGGAAATGGACCCAAATGGGAATGCGAACTTTGTTGCGAATGCGTCGATGATTGCAGAGGGGTCCTGGCGATTTTTCGATGCGCGCACTCTTCGCCCTTGGTGATTTGAGAGAGAGGTGAAGGCCACGACCGACAAGATTCGTTTGTGAGAGTTGGCGTGGATTCTCAGCCACGGGTAAATTTCAGAACGCTTCGGACCCGCATTTGTCATTTCGCCGCCTCTGGGGCGTGGCCGTATAGCTGCCTGAGGCATTAAAAACCCACCTTTCCGCAATCGTTACTTTGATCAAAAAGAGTGTGCATTTTGGTCACACTGTATAATGCCTAACATTATTACGTAGTGATACAGTACTAATCCAACGGCAAAGGAAACTTAATGAGCGTCTGGATATAATTCATGGAAATTGTCAGGGGGTTCAGTGGTTTACGGGCTTCAACTGTTATTTTAGTTCATAGCATCGTGAAAATGACACCAGGCCGCGAGGCTCCTTAGCCAATGTAGCTGAGCTACTTCAAATTTTCTAGAAGCCAAACATCGCCCAAAACTAAGTATTCAATCGCAAACAATATACTAGGCGGAACAACCCACCTCTAACGCTTAAGCTTCTTCTTGTCCGGCCCTTCCTCCTCGTCCTCGTCGCTCACGTCCGCATACTGGGTGACGGGCTGCGTGTCCTTCCACGCGTTCGTGAACATGGGATCCTTAGCCGCGACGTCCGCGTACTTGAGCAGGGCTTCGCGCGGGTCCTCGTGTAGCATGCGGCTGAGCGGGATGTTCTCCTCGATGTGCCGCTCGTCCGGCTGATTCTTCGCGAAGGGTGTCTGTTTCGGCACCTGCGGCCTCCTGGGGTCGAGCGACCGGCCGGATGCGGTCACCCCTGCGCCCCGCCGGCCGCCCATGTTCGCCCCTGGCGTCACTATCGAGTCGCCCGAGATGCCGATGCTCTGGTCCATCGTCAGCGCTGGGTTGTCGTCGATGTGGCGCTTTTTCGGCGCGCGCATCACTACTTCGACGGCGCCGCGTGTTGACTTCGTCGGGTTGTACAGCACATGGGTTTCCGAGTTTGCTGACCCGGTGACGATTTGGTTCAGTTTCGCGTGCCAGTCAACCACGATAAGTGGGGACCCGGGGGTGACCGGAGTGACGTGCTCCGGCCGCAGAGTCCCGGGGTTTAGGATGTGGAGATCACCGTTTGCTGATCCCGTAATGATGCTGGTGGAGTTTGGCGAATATTTGATGTTGGTCATGGGAAACCTATCCGACGTGGACGGGTGAGAAACGGTGACGAGAGGCTCCTTAAACTTGCGCGTGTCCCACAGCTTGATTAGGTCGTCACCACCCCTTGTGACCACCATTCGGCCGTCGGCGCTGATATCGATTGCCCCGGTCCAGGTGTTGGGCTTGTGCGCATCCCGAATCTCGGCTGTGGGCCGAGTGAAGGGGCCTCCCCCACTGTACATCACCAATGACCCGTCTAATGCAGCCGCCACCAGAACGCTGTTCCCGCCCTGCGTCGGGGACGCCCAAACGACCGCCGTCATCCTCGTGCGCCCAGCGGAACCCGGCGCCTTCGATTTGAAAACGATGACTTCCTTCTGCGCCCTCTTGTTGTTGATGTCCCATATTCGTAGAGTACTATCCGAACCCGCCGTGACACACACATTCTTGTCTGTCGGGCTCCAGGCGCCCGTCGAGATCTCTCCAACATGCCCCTTGGTGTTGTGCATATCCCTGATGTACATGTCGCCCTTGACGAACTCGGTCAGAATGTCGCCATCCCTGGACATGATCTTTGCTTGCGGATGAGCAGATATGCAAAGGAAGGCGCTTCCAGATAGCGGGCTAAATTGGACATGATTGATCGGGTGCGACTCTGCAGATGCCGCGGATTTCTTGGTCTCCCATGGGTCGATACTCTTGAAGGCACGCAGAGTTGTCGGGGTCATGGAGGCGAAGTCGTGGAGCTTGATGGTACAGTCAAGCGATGCTGTGATTAACCTGGACCCTGCCGGGTCGAGCGACAAAGTTGTGACAGCCTTGTCGTGGGTCTTGAGAACGAGCTCGTGAGAGACTGGATAATCATCTTCGTTGTCGTCGTCGTCGTCTGAATCATCATCATCATCGGAGCTGTCGTTAGATTCAGCCTTTGACTTCTTTGTTTTGGCATTGTCCTGCACCTTTTCAACGTGTGGCTTGGCAGCGACCCTTCTAGTTCGCTCGATTTGGGCCGCAATCTCTGCTTCTTTGCTCTTCTTCCCGAAAGATGTGGGCATGAATGCGCGCAACTGGTCGTCCTCTGCCAAATTCGGCTCCTCCACCTGGTACTCGTCGCTGTCGCTCATTCTTACGATCGGGCGGTGACCAAGGGGGGCAAAGTGTCTCACAGTATCGTCGAGGGCGTTCGGGGAGTAAGCTTGTCGCGCACTGATTTGAAAGGAGTCTTCGCATAGGTAGATATTAGGAAATTATCGATGATTCCAGGGAAATCGAAAGTTCGCTAGGTGTTTGTTTTCGCCAGGACCTACGGTCCCCAGAGGAAACAGATGCCCTCGGGTGGTACAGTGTTAGATCATTCCATCATACTGTATTTCGCACTAGGGTGGGAAGCAATGCATATCACTGACTGCTTGCTCACCAGGCTCTCCTACCAGCCTTGGGTCCTCTTTCTATTTTTCGCAGTAAGGGGTTCACTCTTCCAACTTCCCAGCAAAAATTTATATATACGTAATTGCCTACCATCCCTAAGATACCCCCGAATCCCGATTAGAAGCAACACTTGATTGTACTTCTCTGGATCGCTCCCAATCTCCAATTCAAGGCAAGCCGACGCACGCCGACCGACCTGGTAAACCGGCTGTAAGCTACTTCATGCCACTCCGTCCCTGTATCGCCATAGCCAAGATCTTGTCATCCTCAGAGAGACCTGCTCTGCCGACGCCAATACCTAGGCCAACTACTACCAGGGACAGTCCAAACGCCCCGTGGGCAGGTTCTGGTGTGGAAATCCCAGCGGATGATGCCTTGAGTCTCGAAGTCCTGGTTAGGCATGATCTAAGCCCTTGTCATCCCGTGCCCGAGGCATATAGGGGCTGCGGTCAAGCTTCTCGGTCCCTCCAACGAAGGGTCTCCATCTCCTGTGAAGCCCGAAATTCTTCATGTGCTTGTACATGAGGTACGCGTTGATCGAGTACCGCACGCACAGCTAGTGGGTCTTCTGATTATCATGAAGTCCTCCGTCAACACTGCGTAGTACTTTGGTCTTGATGGAAACGGCCTTCTCCGCAGCCGGCAGAGTATTCCCAGCACCAGCCCGACATGAACACCTCCAGCAGTGCCTAGAGTTAGGCATCCGATCTTAGTAGACGGGAACTCACAGAAAGGCTGTTCTTTCGTAGGTATTCACCTAGGTAGGTAGGTGATGATCGGATAAATTACAGGGCCAGCTAAGAACTGCTTGATACATCTTGAGCACCCTCCCGAAGTCAATGACTGCAAGCATTGGGACATTCATCAATGGAACACCTAGAACGGAGTAGTTTGGAGGTTATGGTCCATTGAAAATGCGTTGCTCATTTTTTGTAACCCCTTTTTGCCGAGAGATAGGAAAGTCCGGGAGCGCTAGGCCTCCGCTGTTGAAACGTTTCCAGCGTACTTATTCGCCACAAGACGCAAACAAGAACAGCCATTTTCAACATCTACAACCCGGACATAACCTCGGAAAGCCTGAATTCTTTTGCGCAAAAATTATGGCGATCCCCAAAGATGCACTTCATTTCTCCGAGCCCGACAGGGCATTCCTCGAGCCTCACCTTCCACCTAAGGATGGCTCAACACCACACCCAAACCTCCCCTTCACAACCCTAACATTCGCCACATCTCTGGACTCCTCCTTGACCCTAACCCCCGGCGCACACACGGCCATCTCGGGTCCGCAATCCAAGGCGATGACACACTACCTTCGCTCCCGCCACGACGCCATCCTCATCGGCGTCGGGACAGCCGTCGCCGACGACCCGAGCCTCAACTGCCGCTTGGCGGGTGTGGACGGCTATGGCGGAGCTGGAGGAGGACTGGAAGGTCAACCGCAGCCTATTGTTGTCGACACCATGGCGAGGTGGAACTTCACGGAAGACTCGAAGCTTTTCCGGCTCTGTCGGGAAGGCCGTGGCCGTGCCCCATGGATCATCACCTGTCTCAAGGAGGAGATACTGCCGGCCGGGAAACGGGACCTGCTCCGTCGCTATGGCGGCAAGTTCATCACGCTGGACTTCCCAACCTCCAACGCAGGCAGGAAGCAGCTAGATTGGCACGGGCTCCTCGCCATGCTCGGGGCCGAGGGCATCCGGAGCGTCATGGTTGAGGGGGGCGGCCAAATCATCAACTCGCTCCTCGAGCCGCAACACCACGACTGCATCAACATGGTCATCGTCACCATCGCGCCGATGTGGCTCGGTCGGGGAGGCGTGGTCGTCTCACCCGAAAGGAGGCTTGACAGCAGCGGCAACGCCATCCCCGCTGCTCGGCTGGCTGGGGCCAAGTGGTATCCCTTTGGCGAGGACGTTGTACTCTGCGGTCACATGAAGAAAACCTGAAGCTTGGATACATCTTATCGAGCCTATATGATGCCTAGCCATAGTGCCGCCATTATTGACTCCTTTAACCCTAATCATATCATCTTGACAGTCAAGCAGCTACACTGACCTCGTTCTTAACCTCCTTCGTGGTCTTCACCTCCTCGAGCTTCCTTGCCTGCTCCGCCTTCATCCTCTCCCAGATGCGTACTCTCTCAGGGATAACAGCTTGCCTCGGCGCTGTGATCTCCCAGCCACCCAGGTCCTCCTTGCCCAACGCTCTCAGCGTCGCGAGTTCGACGAGGCTGTAGTCCTTATCTGGCCTGCTGAACCGGAACGGCTCCCGCATCGACACAGGCGGGTTTGTGATGATCCGCACCCGTCGCAGAGGGTTCGTCGTCGCCGAGTGCAGCATCAGCGGGTGCAGGAGGAACACGTCGCCGCAGCTGCCCGTGGCTTCGACGAAATCCGCCGAGTCTCTGGTGGCGACGAGGCTGTTGAACCAGTCCAGGTTTCTTTCCTTGTCAAAATCCGGCTCCCCGCGTGGTACCATCCTCGGTGAGACCCCCTCCGGGTGCCCGTAAAGCCACCTGGCAACCTCGGCCATCCCAGGGGGACAAAGCGCCGTGGCGCCTCCTCCGGGAACGATGTCGGTGAAGAGCGGGATCACGAGGAGGCCTTGCTCCGGGCTGTCGAGGTAGTGCACGAAGAAGTCGCCGTCGACGTGCCAGTTGTCGAGCTGCTGTGGAGGCACCTGCACACCCTCCTTTTCCGGGCTGCCCAAGTTCACGATGAAGGTGTCCCTCCAGCTGCGGCACTCCGGGTCGATGCGCTCCTCCCCGCCGCAGAGCTCGCAGATGGCCGCCCATGCCCTAGGGGCGAAGTCCGCCGCGTCGAAAAGAAATGTGTCGGGCATATGGACACGATCTTTAGTCCAGGTGCCAGGGTCCGTCGGGCACATCTCGAGACGGTTCCAGACATTCTTGGTCTTCTCTTCCGCTTGTTCTTTTGTGAACGCCCCTGGGATTCTTGAGACGCGATTTGATAGCATTTGGTTACCATCCAAAAGAGAAAATGTAGGGCATAAGTCAAAATACGGGAAAGGAGCACTTACTTGATCCAGCCATGGGCTAAGAAATGCTCCTTTTCAGCACCAGTCAACACGCCAGAGGTTGCCATCTTAGCAGTAGTGTTGAGGTCCAAGAATCGAAGGAACGATGTCGGCCCACACACGGACCAGGACTTTTTAAAAGTATTTATACGTCTGCACCTGCTCAGCTGCCCATTGCAAGTTTGCATATGCAGCCTACGACTCTGCCGTGTCGGTCGCCTCTCCCGGGTCGATCATCATGCGGGGAAGTAGGCATGCTTTCAGTTTTCATTGGGCGCTTCCTGCGCTTAGACAGACCATCTTCCCGAACTCGGCCACAGATATGACAAAGCGAGCTGGTGTTTCTATTCTCGAGCCTATCACAGGCCATAATATAAGACTTGCTAGAGAACATCCCAGTACTTCAAGTTGGCAATATCTCGAGAAGGAGGCACATACATCCATCTATCAAACCGTCTGAGGGCATCAGCGATATCTGTGCAATATCACGGAGCCGGACCGGAACTCGATGGTGGGGCCGTCTCGGTCCGGCCCAAGAGTCCAAGAGTTGGCGAGCGACTCTATGCCAAAGATGTTGACCGACTTCTCTCACTACTATTTCCTTGAGCAGGGACAGATTAGAGAGCGGATAATTCTCTACAGAAAATAATTATCAAATGAAGTGCAAGCTATCATGAAGTAGCCAAGGCAAAAGAGCCTTGACACTTCTTCCATGTCCGTTGATCGGAAGTGGGAGTGGACAGTGTTATCGGTGCTTATCTGATTTCCACACTGTCGATATTCTCTGGCCAACAACCCACGAATAGGTTTCCAACGCTCACACAACATAGGTCAACAGCAACCTTACTTATATCTCTCCCCAGAAGAATATGATGCCGCCAGAACTAGACGTCGAGGAGGACTACGCGTCGTCTGAAGACTCGGACTTTGCGCCGGAAGAGGGCGGGAGGCGCGACGATTCAGCCGACGAGTCTGAGGACAGCGAAATTGAGACAGGCAAGGAGGCAGCGACCGCAACAGCTACAAAACGGAAACGACAGCCAGTCGGCGGAGAGGAGGCCGAAGATGCTGGCTTTGAGAACTCCGGCGACGAGGCCATCATAGAGAAGGGTAAAAAACGGCGGAGAAAGACGAAGGACAAGGGCGGCGATGTCGCGAATGCGGAAGAGGGCGGGGAAGGCGGGTTGATCAAGACTCGTAGTCAACGCGCCTTGGAGTATGTTTCTCCTTGAGCAGTTGAAGCGCACCGTTGCCCAGTTACTTTTCGTAGTATGCTAACACAAAGATTTTGGGGTATAGAAAAACCGAGCGTAAAACAGCCGCCGTGACAGGGCCAGTCACCGTCGACGTCAACGCCCTCTGGGCCCAGATGACGGCAGCCCCGTCCAAAACATCGTCTACCACATCACAGAAACAGCCCACCGACTCAGTCCCAGAGGCCGATGCCGCTGGTCCTGCGAAGGAAAGCAATGCCAGGAGCAGCACTGGGGGCGACCCCTCGCAGCAGATGATCAAAATCAAGCGAACGTACAACTTCGCGGGCAAGGTACACACAGAGGAAAAACTCGTGGCGCGTGACTCAGCCGAGGCGAAACTCTACCTCGAAAGTCTAGGCGAGAGCGTGGGCCCAAACGCCGCTGCCGCTGCCGACGAAGACTCACAGCCCAAGAAACAGCCTCGCAAGGCCTTCCGCTCCGCCTTCGAACCCATATTCGACATCCAACTCTCCCACCGGACGGACCTGAACCTGGGGATGGCCGCCCGGCTCAAGGCCCGGGAGGATGCCGCCGGCGCCGGCGCTGCTGCGAAGAAGCTCACCACGGTGGAGATGTCCCGCATGGACTGGGCCGGGTTCGTGGACAAGGAAGGGATCAAGGACGAGCTGCTGCTGGCGGGCAGGTCGAAGCAGTCGTACGCCGAGCGGCAAGGGTTCCTGGCCCGGAGCGAGGCGAGGAGGGAGGAGGATGCCAGGAAGGCGAGGATGGCGACGAAAGTTTGAAGGCCGGGCTTATGTGTATCCCCTGTCTGTACAACCATTCATCTTGTTTAATTTGTGGGCGTTTGGTCGCATGGGATGGAATCGGCGTAGGGGGCATGTGGATGGGCACGGGTCTATTTCTGCACTACCTAGGCAAGATACCATGAATTCAGATTTACAGAGCGTTAATTGGAGCTCATGAGCGTAAATCTCGTGCTTGTACAAGTTGCACTGTTGCGCCCGCTCTCAGCCACAACACTCTGAAGTGAACTACAGCTTCGAGCTGCGCTTTGAGCTGTCGTACCTCCTCCCTTCGTCAGCCTGCTCCTTGACGCGAAGGTCTGGCAGCTCCACCGGCATGATGCGCCTCGGACTTGCACCCGGAACAACAGAGTACTTGGAAAAGTCCGTCACCCCCGCATGATCCCTGAGGAAGTCTTCGTCGAGCAGCAGCTTCCCGTTAACGGCCGGGGCGGGGGCCCTTAGTATTTCCAATACCGCGTCCGAGAAGATGTTCGGCTTCCGGAGATCCCTCGCATCGTCCGGGTTCGTCCTGGTGAGCTTCTCCGTCGCAGCAGACTCGATAGCCACGGCCGGCCACAGGCTGGTGATAGCCATCCCCTCCAGTCCTTGCCTCTCGAGGTCCATGGCCAACCCCATGGTCAGCACGCTCATGCCCACCTTCCCGATCGCGTAGGCGGTCTTCCCGCGAAAGAACCTACTGTAGATGGGCGGGCTGACCACGACGATCCGCCCGGCCTTCTGCTCCTTCAGGTGCGGGAGGGCCGCCTGGACGACGCCGTACAGGCCCTCGGGGTTGACGCGCTGCATCAGCTGGAAGCGCTTCATGGGGGTGTCCTCGACCGATGCCCACCATATTGCGCCGGAGTTGTAGATGACGACATCGAGGCGGCCGTAGGTCTCGACGGTCCTTTGGACCAGCTTCTGGACGGAGTCGAAGACCCGAGTGTCCACCGCGATGGCCGTCGCCTCCCCTCTAGCCTCCTGGATCTCCCTCTCTACCGTGCTGATCGTGGAGTCTTGAGAGTTCGGATTTGGGGGGAAGGGGACTGTCTTGCTGGCATCGCTTATAGATTTCGCCGCGATGACGACTTTGAGTGTCACTCCTTTAGCCTTTGCTTTTGCATTCTTATTTTTTGCCATGGTGGATGAGGGTGATATAGCATGGCCTACCCCTGAAACCGTTTCGGGCTAAGTCGATGGCAAGTTGGCGCCCGATTCCTCTCGATGCCCCGACCACCAATGCCACTTTCTTTGGTGGTTCGGGCATATCTGAAGAAACGACACACTTAGGAGCAACTATCTAAGCTCCGAGGTTAGACTATATGAGTGAGTCTATCAACTGGGAGAGAAGAGGTGAGCATAATCCAGAAGCTAGATCGGAGGCCGTAAGAGGGTAGATCATATAGTAAGCGGGAGGGTACATGGGCAATATGGGAGGCGGTAGAGCTGGAGGTGGAAACCTACCCTGAGGACCTGGACGCTTCGCTAGGAGGTGTCCCTTCACCCGTTGATCCAACACATGGCAGGAAGTGAACCGCAGGAGCTCAAATGCCGACGATCTAGTCGAGTTGTTGTAAAACATAAATGTGTTACGTGTAAGAACAATACAAATTGGCCAATGACAATTGATAAATTGCCCTATAAGTCTTCGCAATGTTGAGTTGCTCGCATGTGGTAAGACCGCAAGTTGACGGTCAGGATTAGTGATCTCGCATTCGCTGGTGGAACATCAAAGCCGAGCCGAGGCACATCTTCACCTCTCCTCTTCACTCATTCTCGAAGTCTCCCCGAGCACGAAATCTCACCCAAGAATGTCGACATAAAGGGATGATCCAGACGCAGTAATCATTACAGCAGTAGTATCGAAATTGAATTGTGGACAACAAGCTCCAGATCTTTGACAATGGGAGGCGGCAAGATTGACTGCTACATTGACATTGGTATGCTTGCCTCTCACCGACAACTTGCGGGGGTAGACGCTTTGCTGCCGTATTGACACCAACCACACCTAGCCTCCTATTACAGCTACCTGGCATATGTGCATCTCCTTAACAACCAAGCGAAACTTGCATCCTACAATGTGGAGGTGGAGTAAGTGCCTCTTGGTGTCTTCGTGCCTCTATGTGGTAACCTAGCTCACTAGTTTCTCTCCTTTATTTGTGTTTATCTCAAAAAGATTCCACCCTGTCCTGATTGCAGGCATCAATGGCGGGTCAGGTTAGTCACCTTCCTTATTCCCCCTTTCGATGTACGCAGCATGAAGCTGATGGGCTACGGACAGGCAACAAACCGCCGTGGATGCTCCCCGCAAAAGCGAAGTATCTCGCGTTCGACTCGCGCCGGTCCGCCGAGAGGGCAGGGGTGCCGATATTCGGCATGCCCAAGGACTTCATGAAGATGTCCATGACCATCCTTGTGAGTATCTTGTCCCCGCAGCTCTTCTCGTGTCTTTAACTTGCCCCTCTTTGCTATCTCCCCTCTTTTAACAAATGCCAAAGGGGTTGTTTCCGACGAGCTGACTTCAGAGATACCACCAAGCCCCTCCGAGCACTTCATTACATCAAGTCAGCCTACCCGTTGGAGGCGTACCAAACTGCGTTTCGGTACCTCTTCCACGTCTTCTGGACCCCGCCGCACATGAACATCACCGTGCCTGAGGTGCTGAAGGACGCCCTCCTGCAGGCGCCCTCTGACATCCGGGTGATCGGCAGCAAGGCGAGGAAGGACGAGGATGGAACGTCTCAGCTCTTCACTTCCCAGGAGGTCGACCGCATCCTTCAGGCTGCCCAGGAGGAGCACTTCAAGGAAGCCCTGAAGGCCAAGACAGACGAGGCTCTGAAGAAGGGCGCGTTCGGCCTGCCATGGCTCTGGGTTCAGAACGCCGAGGGAAAAGAGGAGCCCTTTTTCGGGAGTGACAGGTGAGTCTCATCTCTGCCTCTGATGCCCTCGAGTATACTTCTTTTCCCTGACCCGCCTCTTTTAAACCCTGAACTTTGTACCGCCGATCATCGCAACCTCCGAATTCCCTCAACCCCTTAATATAAAGCTAACATTTGGGAAAAGATTTCATTTTATATACCGATATCTGGATCTCCCGTTCCAGGATATCGAACTGCGACCGACTGGCTCGCCCAAGTCGTTGCTCTGAAACGCTGTGTTGGAACTTGGGAGTCTGAGAGTAGAGTACAATCAATATTCAATATTGTATATATTCAAAGTTCAGGAAAGCAAGAATGCCAGCCTAATTCAGAATGACTTCCAGAATCCTAGTCAATTACGCACTCGTCCCCTCCATCCGCCCCTCACCACCCTCGGCGGCGGTGCCTTCAGTGTTACGCCAGGAATGCAAAATGTCTAAGTTGGGCCTGAAGGTACGCAGGCCGGTGGCGGCAGCGGCGAACCCCCCCGAAGTGGCCGGGCAGGTCGTCCGGAGCCGGGGTGGAGTGTTAGCGGCCATTCCGGCGCCCTGCTTAACACACATGCTGACGCATTATGGCCACGGGTTGGTTGTGAAGAGCATTACTGAGTAATTAAGCCCATTATTCACCAAACCATCGTGCATGACTCTAGATTATAAAACATGCTCCAGAAATAGTCATAATAACACCGCCGCTGCCACCGCCGTTGTTGTTGCGTCGCAGGCCATGGTGGTGGAGGTGCTACTGCTGCTGCGAGAGGAAACCCACAAACTATGGAACAGCAACCTCAGACATCAGAAGTTCAGAATATGAACATCGCGCCAACCAGCACAACTCAAGCATAACTAGTCTAAAATTGTCGTTGCAAGACTTGACACATCGGCATAGCCCGAAAGGACATGGAGCCGAAGCACCGCCAATCATCGAGGACAAGGAGCACCTCTGTTGTTCTCCGCCAACTGGGGAGCTAGCGCTTCGGCACACACTGTGAAGGTGGGCCTGATATCTCTTGGCCGCGCCCCACATAATGTATGGCTCGTGCACTTTAGATTGATTGCGCAAACGCGCCTCGACTAGACAGGAAACCGCGATACCGCGTGCCACGCCCTAGCTTCCTCATACCTGCTAAAATCAACCAATCTCCGCCGACATACCTAGCTAAGAATTTGTGTGCTGGACTTCACTGAGGGCGATCTTCCTCTCGGATCTGAAAATCATAGACCTTCATCCTATTTCTTTCTCTCATCTTCAATCCTCTCCCCCCCATTGGTTCTATTTCTTCACATCCCTACCGTGTCCTAGCCTTGGTCTCGCCGACGGAACAGTCCCAACTTAGAAGCTAAAATGGCGGATATCGACGATCCATGTGAGAAGAACGTGGTTATGAATGCCGCTCGTTGGTATCTTGCTACTGACACTTTTCGCAGGGACGGCTGATTCAAATAAGGCCCTCGAACTGAGCCTTGTGGTTCCTTCTGGGGAAGACCTCAGCACACTCGCCAGATTCAACCCAAAGTTCACGTACCCAATATTTGGCGATGACGAGCGCATCTTTGGCTACCAGGGCTTGAAGATCAGCCTGAGGTTCCATGCTAGCGACATGCGCCCTAATCTCAAAATCACCCACCAGAAGAAGTTCCGGTCAGTTGGCGATACCGAGCCGACGAACATCGAAGAGGCCTTGGAGGAGTTCCTTCCCAGTGGTACGTATTATCCGTTATATTCCGCCTTAGTACCGTGTGAGAATCACATCAGAATCGTGTCAGAAGCACATCAGAATCGTGTCAGAATCATATCACATTCGTATCAGACCGCCATCTTCCCACCTGCTAACCCGCAGCACACAATCGACAGTTGCATTTGCAAAGAGCCGCGATTTCGAGGCCGCCATCCGCCAGCTCTCAAGCGATTGGACCCCGCCCGGGGATGTTATCACAGAGTTTGGGGCGGCTGACGGCGGCACCTTCGAGGTCCGCAAAGGCAACCTGGCCGATCCGGCCGTGAAGCAGCTGGTGTATAGGGTCCGGGTTCTGGTGCCCCTCTTTATTGAAGGTGGGATCCTGATCGGGACCGACGAGGATGAGGACTCGCTGGATCGCTGGCAGGTCTTCTTCCTCTACTACAAGAAGCCCGCGGCCTCCTCTGTAGCGACCGACGCGCCTCCCTACCAGTTCGCGGGCTACTCTACCGTCTACAAATTCTTCCCGCTAGATCGGAAACCCTTGGGGGAGCTACCCATCCCGAAGGAGGCGCTCGACCTGCCCGCCGCCGGCGAGTTCACCTTGTCGGAGCTCCAGAGCCGGGCGCGCATATCCCAGTTCGTCATCATCCCGACCTACCAAAAGTCCGGCAATGGTTCGCGCCTGTACGGCGTGATATACGAGCACTACCTGAGGGACCCGCACACCA
Source organism: Pseudohalonectria lignicola (assembly GCA_003049395.1). Classification (NCBI taxonomy): domain Eukaryota; kingdom Fungi; phylum Ascomycota; class Sordariomycetes; order Magnaporthales; family Ophioceraceae; genus Pseudohalonectria; species Pseudohalonectria lignicola. The sequence goes on from PYSP01000108.1 coordinate 43,604, forward strand.
TAGAGGTCACCGTGGAGGACCCGAACGAAGCGTTTGACGACATGCGCGACGTCTCGGACCTGGCCTTCCTCCGCGGGACGCCCGAGTTCCAAGCCCTGTGCATCAACGCTGGGGTTAAGATACCCAGCGAGGGCGCCGCGCCGCGCGATGTCGTGGACGAGAACAGGGCGGAGGAGACGCGCCGCAAGTACAAGATCGCGCCGAGGCAGTTCGCGCGCGTGCTGGAGATGCACCTCATGTCTAAGCTGGCTGACTCTGTGCGGCCGCGCATCGATGGTGGCGGAGTTGGGGGCGGCGGGGGACAGAGAAATGGCGTGGCGAAGGCGACGAAGCAGGAGAGTCATGAGTATGACCTGTGGAAGCTCTTTGTCAAGCAGCGGCTGTACCGACACAACAAGGAGTTGCTGAGCCAGCTAGACCGGAGTGACCGGAAACAGAAGCTCAGCGAGACGCTGGGGAGCGTCGAGCTTGAATACGTGCGAATTCTGAGCTTGTTTGGCAGGCGAAACGCCGTGGGTGCTGCTGCTGGCGCCGCGGGTTCTGAAGAGGCTGTTAGTGCAGCGTCCGCGTCAGCGTCCGCGTCGAAGGGAAAGCGGAGACTCGAGACGGACAACAACGGGGCGGATGCGGCGTCGACTTCCAGCAAGAAAGCCAGGGTCGAGGATGCATAGATGCGGTTGTCAATTGCAGTGAGTTTGGGGCTGAGGAGGGGAATGGTAGTGACTGGGTCCCCTTGGTTCGCATCTGAGTCAAGGTGCGCAAAAATCCTGGGTTGGGAATATGAGTGCTAGAGCTCTACGGGAAGCTAGCTCACAGCTTGTTTGTTGTGAGTACGGTTGTTGCGTCTGCTGCTTGGGGCTTGGCATCCGGCATGGACGGGGAGAGGGCGTGTATCATGCCTGTTAAATGTACTTAAACTGGGGGAATCTCGGGACAAGGGTCTTGGGAAGACAGAGAATACCAGGGCTAATGCCAACCCTTATGAAGTCTGGGGCCCTGGTAGAAATTCTGTCACGATGGGGAAAATTCGCCCTATTGTATGGACGGACGGACGGACCAACTGCGGAAAGGGAGCCATAGATTTATGAAGCATCGCCAAAGAATCTTTTTTTTCTTCTCTTTACGCCAGACCGTCCCTGAGTTTCGCATGCCGAATTGCAGATAAGAGAAACCACAGACAACACAAAAAAACACAAAAAACACAAAAAAAGTACCCTCCAGTGATATATTTTCATTTTCAAGAGTTCATAAACCTTGTCCCATTCACACCCTGGACGCCCTTCCCCAGCTGGCTGGCCACGACGGTGGCCTCCCTCACTGCCCTGGCGACGGTGCCCCTGACGCGGCCTTCCTCCAGGACCAGCAGCCCGCCGATGGTGCAGCCACCGGGCGTGCTGACCTTGTCCCTCAGCAGGGCTGGGTGGTCGCCATTCTGCACGAGGGCGGCGGCGCCCTTCATTGTCTGCGCGGCCATCCTGAGGGCCTCGGCGCGGGGCAGGCCCATCGCCACCGCGCCGTCGACGGCGGCCTCGAGCATGAGCGCGAAGAAGGCGGGGCCGGAGCCGCACAGCGCGGTCGACGCGTCCATGGTCGAGGGGGGCAAGTAGACCACGTCGCCGATGCGCCTGAAGATCCACGTCACCAGGCTGGAGATCTCGGGCGGGAGCGGGGGATCCGACGTGGCGATGACGGTCATGCTCTCGCGGATCATGGAGGCCGTATTGGGCATGGCGCGGACGACCGTGCAGCTGGGCCCGTCGCCGCTCTGGCTGTTGTTGGCGTCTTTGAGTTGCCTCTGTATCTGGTCGACGGTGACCCCCGCGCATATGCTGATGAGGAGCTTGCCCTGGAGGGCCTCCGCGATCCCCTGCTGGGAGAGCACGTCCTTGACCATCTGGGGCTTGCAGGCCAGGAGGACGACGCCCGCCTGCTGCACGGCGGCGAGATTGTCGTTCTGGACGACCTTGACCACGGAGGAGTGCTCCCAGAGGGCGGACTTGACCTTCTTTGCCGATTCCGGGCGGCGCACGCAGGCGATGAAGCGGGACGGCAGCCGAGGCGGCAGCTCCTCCGTCACAGGGGTGGAGGCGCCCGAGGCTGTGGGGGTCTGCTGCAAGGGTTTTGGGCCCGCCATCTCCTGTAGGGAGGTGAGGATGCCCGAGAGGATGGCGATGCCCATTGTGCCGCAGCCGAGGACCGTCATGGTCAGCTCGGGGTCGGATGTTTCCGCCATTCTGTGGGAGAGTTGGTGTGACACGAGGGAGGATGTGAGGTTAGGGAGGGAGGGAAGTTCAAAGTCAGGGAGGAGGGAGTGAGAACAAGTGAGATATGATATTGTGTTTTTGAGAGGTGCAGGCAGTGCCTTCTCACCAACGACAAAACCCCGGTGAGAGTCTTCGCTGAAAATTTCGAATATTATATGAATTCAACAGACTACTCTTGTTAACCTCCTAAAAACAAATAAGATCCGAGTTTGGAACACAGTTGATTCTGACTTGATCGCCACAAACGGCATTGCTAGCTGCTCGTTATCCCACCATCCGACATCATTTAATCTATCAGATTTTGCAAGAGCCAATAGTGTGCAGCGGATCATGTACAACTTTCCTCTTTAGGTTTAGCATGCTTGTGGTTCTTCTCCGACTTCGGGTTCAAGCTTCTTTCAATCGAACTTTTTCTAATTTTTTTTCTCCTGAGAACTCGCATTTGAAGAAGCGTGACACGGCAGAACATCGGGCAACCCGGCAGGCAGAGTCAGTCTAAGATCCTCACGGCAGCGGCACACGGCACCGGCTCCGATGCGAAGGGGAACCTCTAACTTTTCAAGACCTTTTTTCGTGGGTTTCTGAAGACTTCAGAAGGTAGACGGAAGTGGCACCAGATATATTTCAAGCCCGCGGGGTCCTCGAAGGACGAACCAGGGGAGTGGCCATCGTGGTCGTGGGCATCGGCACCTTTGTCTGAGGTGAAGAAGAGACGACCAAGATGGCCGACCCGTTCGAGGTCCGCGTGCGCTTCAGCTCGCAACTCCAGAACCTCAACGCCTCGGTCGCATCAGCGCAAAAGGCTGCGGTCTATGCCATGAAGTTCAAGGAGATGGACGAGGATCTCCACTCATGCATCCTTGAGCAGCTGGAGAAGGTACTTAGCCCCTGGGTTTGTGTTCGGTCCCCCAGCCTTATATGAGCTTGCCTGCGTGAGCAACATTGCCACCATTTAGAACAAAAAGTTGACACAGATTGCTCTCAGCCTGAAACGCCCGTCAATACGAGGGCCAACATTATGTACTTTATTGAGCACTTCTTGGAGATTGCCCAGAAGGACGGTCATTTCGATTATGTCCGCATGATCCAGCGGGACATCATCCGCGTCGTCGATGCCGTTGCGCCTGAGAACGGCTCTGGTGCAGCCAACGTGAAGGTTGTGAGAAGGGTACGTCTCAGCTTCCCTGTCCTACCTAGTTCCTGTCGCCAATCAATCCCGTATCTCTTTTTGCTGACGCAATAGTGGGGGGAAAAAAGGTGCTCCAAGGCCTCCTAAATAAGAATTTCCTGGAAGCCCAGACCGTCACCGAGATAGATGAGGTCCTCAGGGAGCGTGAGGCTGCAGTCCACGACATCAGCATGTCCTCGCCCGTGCCCGGGGAGGAGGACATCGGGGATATGCCTCCATCTCGGACGATACCGAAGGTTTCTTCCTCCACCGCGCCCGGTGGCGGCATGGCTCCACGGCTCGAGCGCAAGCAGATTGAGCAGCGCATTGAAGAGGACCGGGAGCGGCACAAACGATTGCGGGAGGATATCTGGGCCATCCCTAAGGAGGGGGACGAGGCTGAGATGTGGAAGCTCTGGGAGGAGACTAGCGATCTGGGCGAGGACGACCACATCATGGGGGAGGAGGAAAGGCTCGAAAGAGAGGAGTGGCTGAGGTACTCGTGTCCACACGGGAGGGGGTTAGCGAGCGGGACTGCAAATGGGAATCACTCTCGGTGACTGTCTCTCTTCTTCCTCGTCTCTTGCTCGTTGTTTCTTTCTTGGGTCGCTGGCGTTGGTTTCAAGGGAACTTGGGAAAAGCTTCCGTGCTTTTGTTGAACGTGAATAGAGGTTGGTAAAAGATCTGATGGGTTAAGGCAAGAGGGTCTGGTTTTTTTTTGTACAGGATTAGGCAGGCAGGGCCATTTTGTTGTGCAACGATACCCCCGGGTTCACCTGCTAAGGAAATAATGATATTCAGTACCCGTCTAACGGTGAGATTTGGCAAGCAGAGTAGATAAAAGAAAATTGCAGGATAAATATCTCCGCAATATCTTCTTGAATTTGGTGATACATCTGATGGTTTGTACAGTATATGGTAGTATACGGCGCCCTCGAAGCCGGGGTGCCCCTCATGATTCTCCTTCCAGCACTCCCATCTATATATTGCTGAGTTTATTCCATCTTGACAACCGCGCCGAGCTCCTTCATCGTGGCCACGATCTTCTCCGCCTCCTCCTTAGGGACGGCCTCCTTCATCATCTTCGGCGCGCTCTCGACAAACTTCTTCGAGTCGACCAGACTCAAGCCCAGCAAGCCCTTAATTTCCTTGATTATCTTGGCCTTAGCGGCGGCATCAAAGGACTCGAGCTTCAGGGTGAACACCGTCTTCTCCGCCGCGGCAGGAGCGGCCTCCTCCTCCTCAACCGCGGCCTGAGGGGCGGCCTGCGTGGGGCCGGCCGCGAACCCGCCGATCGGCATGTCGGGGATATTCAGTCGTGACTGTGAGTTGGGTTGTGAACACCGGTTAGTTTCAAGCCCACAACTCATTCATCCTGGCTTTTCCCCTTTCCCCTTCACCTTTGCCCCATCCACCTATTTCTTGCTTCATGGGCACTAGGGTAAACGAGTGGCGGGCTGAAGTCCCGGCCACAAGGGCTCACCTTCAAGCTCGAGACCAGCTCAGCAGTCTCAAGCAGAGTCAATTGGCTGATCTGGTCGACAATCCCGCTGATCTTTGGGCTCGCGGCCTCGCTCGAGTTGTGCCTTCTCGTTATCCTCCGCTGGACTATCGCACTAGAGGCTCGAAGGGAGCTCGATGCGCGCAATTGGCGCGAACAGCACTGTGCTGCGTACCGGCACGAAAGTGACATCTTGATGGCACGTCTTCCGCTCTCGAAATAAGAGGTTGAGGAGGTGAAAATGGTCAGGTTATTGTCGAAAATAGACTGTTGATACGGGCTCGTGAAGAGGCATCTCGACAGCAATTTTCTCGACCCAAAAAGTTCAAGGGTATGATGATCCGCTCCGAGGGTTCTGTGGCTTGATCATGTGGCGCAGTAAGCTGGCATGCCCATGCTCCTTGCTATTTCGGGAAGCACTCCAAAAAAAGTCAGTCACAAAGATGGGAAATCTCAAAGACCATTATCCATACCTACGTAGATATCACAATTTTCACGTCGAAAATGGCGGAAATCGACATAAATCCGCAGGTACGGTCCCTGCTCGGTGATGCGGCCACAGTCAAGCTCTTGCCCCCGGAATTGCAAGACTTGAACTGGTGGAAAACATCGTCGAACATCCTGGACGCCGTCGCTGAGGTGGCACTCAACCCTCGACTTACAGACCGAATTTTCGCCCACTTTGCTTCCGTCTTTGCAGACATATCGGCCAGATGGGTTCTCACCAATAGCCCAGGCAGCGGCAGCAGCTCCAGAGCAGAGCAAGTTATCGCAGCTTTTGCCAGGATATTGCCATTCTCGCCTTATTTGTCTGTTTTCCTCGAAAATCATCTCAGGGGCAGGGGCACAGCTATTGATGATGGAGTTCACCCACCAAAACTCATCCTCCAGCCGCGGAGGAGCCAACCCAGCCCTACCAACTCATTTCTTGGGCATTCTCATGAAACAGATTCACTCGGGATGCTGCTCTCCATATGGAGGCTCATCAGCTTTGACAGACAAACCTACTCTTGCTTGGCGCCCGCGCGAATAGAGATTCTCTTCAAACACCCACAACTCCCCGTCAGATATCTTGCAATACGCATTTTCTGCCAACTATTCTCTGCTTCAGACTTTGCGCTTGAGGGCTTGCTTCGCGAACATATAGGGGAGGGCGAGCCCCTCGAGGCTGCTTTTGATGGCGAAGCCGTGGACTACATGTTTCTGACACTCTTCGAGCACGCTCGAACGAAGAAACTGCACCAGTCCCACATCTCTCTAGCAGGAACATCGGATCACCAAAGCGAACGCCGCTGTCTGCCCCAGGTGGTGACGTCGTTCGTCGTATCTTGGGGGAGGACTCTCATTCCCCGCCCGGCCGGTGTTGCTACAAAGCCCTCTTCACTCATCCTGACGCCGACAACAGTGTCCAATCTGGAGGGGCTGGCGCGAAGCCTGCAGAAACCAGGTCCAATCCTCCTACATGGACTAGCAGGCTCAGGAAAGACTTCTCTGGTCCAAGAAGCTGCCAGGGAGCTTGGCATGGCATCGAAGCTAGTCACTCTGCACCTGAACGAGCAGACAGATGCGAAAATGCTCATCGGCCTCTACACGACAGGTTCGAAGCCGGGATCGTTCGAGTGGAGGGCGGGCATCTTGACCACGGCTGTTAAGGAGGGCCGCTGGGTGCTGATTGAGGACCTCGATCGTGCGCCAACCGAGGTCATGAGCACGCTGCTCCCTCTGATCGAGAGGGGCGAGCTTCTGATACCCAACCGGGCCGACAGGATCCGCGCCCCAAGTAGCTTTCGTATATTCGCAACTGTGAGGACCTCGCTGGGAATGGACGGCCGGGAGAACATGCCCTCTTTTCTAGGCCAGCGCTTTTGGCAGTTCATTTCAGTGCAGCAGCTGTCACACCAAGAACTTCAGCAAATAATACACGGGACTCTCCCCCTTGTTCAGAGGCTCGCTCCCTCAATACTCTCTGTGTTTGAAGGACTCTCTAAAGTGCTCCGAAGCCCGTCATCTGGGAGCGGGCGTGGATCACTCGAGCGGCCGATCAACGCTCGAGATCTGTTCAAATGGGGTCGTCGCCTAGGGCAGACCTTGGCCTCGGCTGGGGGCAAGATCGGCAACGAGCCTGTCAGCGACACAACAGTGGACTACATGTTTATGGAGGCCATGGACTGCTTCCTTGGAAGCGTGAAGGATCTCAGGCTGAGGGAGTTCCTGGCTCGCAGGATCGGTCACGAGATGCACATGTCAACTGAGCGGGTGACGCACATCCTACAAGCTCGCATTCCGAATCTGGATGACGCACATTCTCAGCTCTCGGCAGGGCGAGCTGTGCTTCAGAAAATCAGCCGACCAAATCGAAATTGGATTGCAAAATCCAGACGGCCGTTTGCAAGCACGGTTCATGCGAGGAGGCTGTTGGAGCAGGTGTCGGTAGCAGTCAAGCTCAGGGAGCCCGTCCTTCTCGTCGGCGAGACGGGAATCGGAAAGACCACGGTCGTCCAACAGTTGGCCGACATGCTCGGCCACAAGCTGGTCGCGGTCAATCTTTCCCAGCAGAGCGAGGTCGGCGATCTTCTTGGAGGATTCAAGCCTGTAAACCCCAGAAGCCTTGCAATGCCTCTGAAGGAGGAGTTCGAGGATCTGTTTGCCGCAACTGGTATCTCCATGGAGAGAAACCAGAAGTACCTTGGGCAGATCTCGAAGAGCCTCGCCAGAGGGAAGTGGGCGGACGTCTCAAGGCTCTGGAGGGAGGCACCCAAGATGTTCGAAGAGATAGTCAAGACCCTCGGGGAGAAGCAGCGGAAGAACGACATGGACGCTGCAGACAGCGGCCAGCCCACGAAACGGAGGAAAACACGGTCTTCAAAACTCGACTCCCTCTTGGAGCTGAAACCGCGCTGGGACAAGTTTTCCAACAACCTCGAGCAATTTGATATACAAGTGTCCAGCGGCTCGGGCGTTTTTGCCTTCGCATTCAGTGAGGGAAATATCATCAAGGCTGTGCGAAATGGGGACTGGGTCCTGTTGGATGAGATCAATCTCGCCTCTCCTGACACTCTCGAGAGCATTGCGGATCTTCTGCAGTCGGGCCCCAATGATGCGCCTTCGATCCTTCTCTCAGAAACGGGGGAGATAGAGAGAATCAAGGCGCATCCAAACTTCCGGATCTTTGCTGCTATGAATCCAGCAACTGATGTCGGCAAGCGAGACCTCCCTCTCGGGCTTCGGTCACGCTTCACCGAGTTCTACGTCGGGAGCCCGGACAAGGATGTCAAGGATCTGATCGTCATCATCAAGACCTACCTCAAAGGCAACAACAGCACCATCGACAAGGCCGCCGACCGGGTTGCAAATCTCTACCTGGCCATCAAGAAGCTCGCTGAGGAGAAGAGCCTTGTTGACGGTGCAAACGAGGTGCCTCATTTCAGCCTTCGCACGCTGACACGGGTGCTCACGTATGTGAATGACGTCTCTCCTACGTACGGACTGTATCGTTCTCTGTACGAGGGCTTCTGCATGGGATTCCTGACCCTCCTGGACCGAAAGTCTGAGAACTTGGTGTTGCCTCTGATCACGGATCGACTGTCAGAAGCGTCGCCAAAGCCACCAAGGCGTCCCGAGGACGGGAAACAATACGTCAAGTTTGTGAACAATGGCAAAGACCGACAGTACTGGCTGCTTCAGGGCGGGGAGAATCTGAAGGAACGGCCAGATTATATCAGGACGAACTATGTCGAGCGCAACCTGCTGAACTTGGTGCGCGCGACATCAACCAGGAAATTCCCGATCCTCATTCAGGGGCCAACATCCTCGGGGAAGACGAGCATGATCGAGTACCTGGCCAACTACAGCGGGAACAAATTTGTGCGAATCAACAACCACGAGCACACAGATCTGCAGGAATATCTGGGGACGTATGTGTCGGGGCTCGACGGGAAGCTGAGATTTCAGGACGGTGTCCTAGTGCAGGCGATGCGTCGTGGCTCCTGGATTGTGCTTGACGAGCTGAATCTGGCGCCGACGGACGTCCTCGAGGCGCTGAACCGCCTCCTGGACGACAACCGGGAGCTCCTCATCCCCGAGACGCAGGAGATTGTGCGGCCCCACGAGAATTTCATGCTCTTCGCGACCCAGAACCCCCCCGGTCTCTACGGCGGCAGGAAGGTGCTGTCCCGCGCGTTCCGCAACCGGTTTCTTGAGCTGCACTTCGACGATATCCCCGAGGATGAGCTGGAGGAGATCCTGCAGAGGCGGTGCCGCAACACGTCCCCGCCTGACTGCAGGAGGATCGTGACGGTCTACAAGGAGCTGTCTCGCCTCCGGCAGACCAGCAGGATATTCGAGCAGAAGGACAGCTTTGCGACGCTAAGGGACCTGTTTCGCTGGGCTTTCCGCGACGCGGACAACCGTGAGGAGGTGGCTCAGAACGGTTACATGCTTCTCGCCGAGCGGGTCCGCAATGAGGAGGAGCGGCTTGCTGTCAAGGGGGTAATCGAGACCGTGTTCAAGGTGCCTATCGACCCGCAGGCCCTCTACGACGGCCTCTTCTCGGCGGAGATGAAGAAGCTTAGGCTGCAACAGAATGGACAAAACGTGATCTGGACGGGCGCTATGCGCCGACTTTTCGTCTTGGTGTCCCAGTCTCTCCGCAAGAACGAGCCGGTGATCCTGGTTGGTGAGACTGGCTGCGGCAAGACCACTGTGTGCCAGGTCCTGGCTGAAGCCCTGGGCAAGGAGCTGCACATTGTCAATGCCCACCAAAACACGGAGACGGGAGACTTGATAGGATCTCAGCGACCGGTGCGGAACAGAGGTGCAGTTATCGACGCCCTGAAGACCGACCTGGCGGAGGTTGTGCAGCATCTTGGTCTTCCAATCGATGGTTCGATTGAGGGACTGCTTCAGCAGTATCACGGCCTCTTGCCAGATCAACTGGCTCCCATCCCCCACGATGTCAAGAGCAGGATACTCTCCAATGAAACGAGAAGCAAGGCCCTCTTCGAATGGTCCGACGGCAGCCTCGTCCAGGCCATGAAGAGAGGCAGTTTCTTCCTCTTGGATGAGATCTCTCTCGCAGACGACTCGGTCCTGGAGAGGCTCAACTCGGCCCTGGAGCCGCAGCGGACCTTGCTCCTTGCAGAGAAGGGCATTGACGACCACTCTATCGAGGCGACGGAAGGGTTCCAGTTCCTGGCCACGATGAACCCTGGCGGCGACTTCGGCAAGAAGGAGCTCTCCCCAGCGCTGAGGAATCGGTTCACTGAGATTTGGGTGCCACCCCTATCGGACAAGGAGGACGTTTTAGGCATTGTCGTCGCAAGGCTGCATGATGAATTCAGAGGTCTGGCTCGGCCCATAGTAGACTTCTCGTACTGGTTCGGCAAGACTTTCAGGTCATCTTCGGCGACGGCGTTCTCTATCCGAGACATTCTTGTCTGGGTGTCCTTCATCAACCGATGCTCTGGCAGGGTTCCTGCCTTCGCTCTGGTCCACGGAGCAGCCACCGTCTTCATCGACACGCTCGGTGCCAACCCCTCAGCGCTTGTCTCCATGGACCACAAGAGCATGGCCGAGCAGAGGCGGATGTGTTTGGATAAGTTAGGCGAGCTGGTGGATGACAAAGCTGGCGTCACCGCCCTCTACACCAAGGGGCTCTCGGTCAGAATTGAAGCCGCGGAGCTGGCCATCGGAGACTTCACCATCTCCCGGGTGCGCAGTGCGGACGACACGAACAGGACCACCAGGGATGAGACTTTTGCCTTCGAGGCGCCCACAACGAAGCTGAACGCCATGCGGGTCGTCCGGGCGCTTCAGATCAGCAAGCCGATCCTCCTGGAGGGCAACCCGGGCGTGGGCAAGACGACGCTGGTGGGCGCCATCGCGCAGGCTTGCGGGAGGCCCCTCACGAGGATCAATCTGTCGGACCAGACGGACCTCATGGACCTGTTCGGCACCGACGTGCCCGTCGAGGGCGCCGAGGCCGGCAACTTCGCCTGGCGCGACGCGCCTTTCCTCCAGGCGATGCAGAAGGGGGAGTGGGTCCTGCTCGACGAGATGAACCTGGCCTCGCAGTCCGTGCTGGAGGGCCTGAACGCCTGTCTCGACCACCGAGGAGAGGTGTACATCTCGGAACTAGACCAGGTCTTCAAGTGCCACCCGGACTTCCGTCTCTTCGCGGCGCAGAACCCCCACCAGCAAGGCGGTGGGCGGAAGGGCCTGCCCAGCTCGTTTGTCAACCGGTTCGTCGTCGTGTACGCCGACATCTTCACAGAGGAGGATCAGATGGTCATCGCCTCAAAGAGGGCCAATGGTGCTGTCTCTTCCGAGGTCGTGGGCCAGATCATCGGCATGATCTCGGAGTTGGACGTGCAGGTCGTCGATAGGAGGGCGTTCGGCTCGCTGGGTTCACCCTGGGAGTTCAACCTCCGCGACACGCTGCGGTGGCTCCAGCTGCTCCGATCTAGGGACGCCTCCTTCGGCCTGAGGGAGGCACACGACTTCCTCGATGTGGTTGTGCGGCAGCGCTTCCGCACCAAGGCAGACAGGGAGGAGGCCACCCGGCTCTTCCGACGGGTGTTCAAGCGGGACTTTGAGGGGCCCAGCAGCCTCTTCGGGAGCACGAACTCGCTCTTCTCACATGTCGGGAATGGATCCGTGCAGCGCAGCGTCATCTCCGCGCCCAAGGACGGCTACTCGTCATCCCTGAGCCTGGCCGGCCGTCGGGCAGAGGTCGAGTCGCTGCTGATCTGCGTCAAGCAGAACCTCCCTTGCATCCTTGTCGGGCCCTCCGGCAGCGGGAAGTCGGCGCTCCTGCAGCACGTTTCTTCCCTTGCGGGGAAGGATCTTGTCATCTTCCACCTCAATGCGGACGTGGACACTATGGACCTAGTGGGAGGGTTTGAGCAGTCGGACCCGGTCAGGGAGGTCCTCTCCGCCCTGGCTGACGTCCGGATGGCTCTACAGGCCTTCATCTTCCGGTCGGAGCCGCTGCAAGGCCAGCCCCTCCTTCTTTCGAGCCCCGCGCTGAAGCTGATTGGCCTACTGGACGACATCAGCGGGCAGTCGGACGACTTTGACTTCGGCCCTGTGATCGCAGCCATCCAGAACCTGGTGGCGACCGGCAAAGACATTCCCGCCGACTCGGGGCTCGGCAGGCTCCTCGAGCGGGCTTTCGACCTCCTGCACGGGCCCCTGACGCTGGAGAACCCGCGCTTCGAGTGGTTCGACGGCGTGATCGTGAGGGCGGCCCAGCGGGGCGCGTGGCTCGTGCTGGACAACGCGAACCTGTGCAGCGCCTCCGTGCTCGACCGGCTCAACTCGCTGCTCGAGAGGCCCGCCGGCCTCCTCAGCATCAATGAGCACACAGGCCCCGATGGCGAGCCGAGGGTCGTCACCCCGCACCCGGAGTTCAGGGTCTTCCTGACCATGGACCCGAGGCATGGGGAGTTGTCGAGGGCGATGAGGAACCGCTCGGTTGAGATCTTTGTCGATCTGCCTCCCCCACGGGCTGATCCTTATCTGAGACATGTCGGGCATGTGGAAGCCAGCATGTTGAGATATCACGAGGTCGTGTCCATGCTTGGATCGTCTACTCCTTCTTGTTCCTCTTATTCACCTTCGTCGTCGCCGTTGTCTCCCTCACAGGGTGCCAGCTGGGTTGCGGAAACTAGCGATGTTGCTCTGCTTGCGGTGGACAGCCTATCTCTGAGTGACATGTCCATACTCGAGCGCTTCTGCAGGGCTTTGGGCCGGGGCTTGCTTGCCTCAGATAGACTCCCAGCCAACTTTGTGCAGCACTTGGGGTTCTTGGTCTCCTACGTCCAGGCACAGGGTTCATCAAGTCTGGCCTCGACTCTCGGCAGGGCAGTCTTCAAAATGTACGGCACCCTGGAGTCTCTGTTGCCACCGACTGCGATCGAAGCTGGCAGGATGCGCTCCCTGGTCGAGATGCAGCCGCTCCACCCGCTACAGGATTCCGCTGTCGCGGCCCTCCTCGACTGCTGCATTCCCGGCATCCCGCAGTGGCTCGCTGTTTGCTTCGAAACCTACCTCGATGCATGCGCCGCCGAGGAAGCCATGAAGGCCCAGCAGCAAGGGTGCAACATCACTAAGCCGTCATCTCTTAGCAGGTTCCAGAGGTCCTGCATCGCGAAGCAGGTGGCGTCTGTTTCCAAGGACTCCACTGCCGGTGTTGCGGGCTTCTTGGCCAGGTTGCTAGAGGCTGTCAAACATCACATCGCCACAGTCTCTCTGCCTCACCCTGCTGAATGGGTCGGGAGGAGGAACATGCTTCGGGCCTTGCTGCACTACTGGTGGAGGACGTTTAGATACGTCTCAGCCATTGACTTTGAGGAGGCGAGCTTCCAGGCTCACCTGATGCAGGGCGCAAAGCTCTTTGACGGGCTTGCGGGCAGCGGCGCCGTCGAGACAAGCAGTCGGGACTTGATCTCAGCGATTGCAAGGGACTTCCAGGCCGCCTTCGAATTCGGCTTCAGGCTGAGCACTGGCCTCAGCATGGAGATACTCTGGAACCTCTTCCGCCCCGTGCCCCTCGCGGACTCTGCGACGTTCAGCCAGGTGGTGGAGATGGAGCGTCTCGCCCTGAGGTTCGATTCTCTCCGGTGGCGGGCGGGCACCTCCCCGGCTGACCTGGAGGGCGTCACGACGAGCCTGGTGAAAGTTTATGCCATCGTTAGGAGGTCGACCCCTGATGCCGAGAGCCTGCTCAAGGCGGTCCAGGACGAGATCGCCGAGCTCGAGTCTAAGACGGGCGAGTCCGAGGGCTTCGTTCCTGTCTTGTCGCAGCAGTTCGAGTCGCTACGGCGGATGGTGCTGCTGCACGGTCTGGACCCCCAGGAGCAAGAGGAGAGGACCCTACCGCCGAGGACTTGGATGACCCTCTGCGATCTGCCGACCGTCTCTCAGATGCGCTTCGAGAGCTCTCCCTCGGGCCCCTCGAGGCATCTGCAGGCTGTCGATCACCTCCTCTGTCAGACTTCGGACGTGCACCCTTGGTCCGGCACGGCGTCTTCCTCGCTCCTGAGGAGGCTGGAATCCATCAGATCTGAGACGCTGTCGTCATTGCGGTCCCTCGAGCTGGAGCTGCCCCTCATGGGGCACGCCCTTGCGACGACCACTGGGGCTATCTCGGCGGACCCCATACGGCATCTAAACCGGATTCTTTGGGGCCTTCTGGGGGATGTGGCTGTCGCACACGGCGCTCGCACCAGGGAGGAACTTGCCCAGGCATATGACCAAATGCTCGAGTCTCTCCGCGAACCGTCCCTGGTCGTGATGGAGGATGGGGTACGGTCACTGGAAGGTCTTTTCCCGCATTCCTCGGCAGACCTCACAGCTTCTGTGATGAATGAGCACATTCTCCCCGCAATGGTGGCACTGGCGGCCTCAAACAAGTTTGTGGGCCAGCAAGCTGCTTTCTCATCCGTCGGCTGGGTTCAGTTTGCCGTCGGCTGCATGAAGCTCTACGTGCCGGACAAAATATTTGACCCTCACCTCCGAGCGAAAATTGAGAAGGACTCGCATGAGGAGCTGCTGGCGTCTCTGCAGCGGAGGCTGTCGGCCCTCGAGGAGTTTGACAGACGGTTTGCTGATGGGCCCAGGAGCATGCGGACCAAGCTGATGAGGGAGGAGATTGAGTCTGTGGGCGATAACCTCCCGTCCGTTGCCGAGCAGATCTACAGACAGTACAGCCAAGAGCACTCACGGGTCCAGGCAGAGTTCAACAACGTGCTGAGCGTTGTTGTGAAGAGGGACGTTGCTTCAATTCACTTCCGAGCGCTGGCGGAGCCGTCTGATGAGGCCATAGAGGGCTTGCAGCTGCTCGGGAACAATATCTCACAGCTCATCGCCAGGCTGTCAAACCGTTCTGCGGCATACCAGGACATGACTGTGCCGGTGGTCAACTTCCTGCGCTGTCTGCAGGTTGGGATATCACTGACTGAGTGCTGTCGTGTGGATCGTCCGACGAAGCTCGGTCCCGCAGTTGAGGGTGATAAAGATGAAGACAAGGCAAAGGCCAGCTGGGCCAGCCCATTCCTCAAGGTGGCGCCGATGCTGGGTGGATCTCTTTGGCGGACACGGACCGACAGGAGCACTCTGGGGCTGCCTACCAACTGCGCTGAGTTCCTCTCCGTTGCCAAGACTTATGCGAGCGTCGAGGGGGTCACGAACCTGTCATCCGAGGCACAGCAGTCCGTGTTTGAGTGTTTCCACTTCCTGTACCGAGAGTGGAGCAAGAAGCTCGCGTCGGAGCAGAGAGCGACAGAGGCAAAGAGCAGCCTGTATCGATTCAGGGGCAGCTATGAGGACGAGGAGGAGCACGATCAGGCCGAGTTTGACGAGCTGTTCCCTGACTATACAGCGGAGGACGGCATTGAAGATGGAGAGCACAATAAACGACAGCGGCAGCAAAACAAGCAGCAACAACACAGGGTGCGGGACCTGTCTGTCCAGCTGGCTCAGATCCACAAGGAGATATTCATGTCGCCAGAGTCTCCAGTCGAGAGCTTGCACAGGCTCTGCAAGGACATTGGTCAACTCGTCGCCAAGGAGGACCGCGCCCGTGGCCGTCCTGGTGATGGCGATGACCGCCGGGGTCGAGACAAGAATCTGCTCGCCGCCACGCTCCTGATAATGGACGAGAAGCTCAAGGTCCTGGACGGCTCGGACACGGCCACTGCGGGTAAATACAACTTCTACACGGACGCCAACATAGCCGAGGCCCGGAAGCTGGTCGAGCTGGTGCACAGGATCCAGCACCGCTTCCAGGAGCTCCAGGGCGTCGACGAGATCGGCCACCTGCAACCCCTCGGGGACGTGGTAGGCGCCTGCAAACATGTGCTCGACCTGGGCTATGCCGAGCCGCTCGCCAAGATGCTCCCGCCCGTTGAGAAGCTGCATGAGTTCCTGTACGAGTGGCAATTCAGGGGCTACGCCAGCCGCCAACACTCTGCGCCGGTGCTGTACGACAAGCTGACGGGGATGATTGTCAGCTGGCGGCGGCTGGAGCTGACCACGTGGGCGGGCCTCTTGGACTCGGAAGCGCAGAAGTGCAGGGACGATGCGAACTCGTGGTGGTTCGTCGCCTACCAGGCCGTGATCGCCGGCCCGCTGTCGCTGCTCGAGAAGGAGGAGGAGGTCGACCTGCGGGAACACGCCGGTGCGCTGCTGCAGGAGCTGGAGCAGTACTTTGCCAACTCGATCGTGGGCGAGTTCGCCGCGCGCCTGGGCTTGCTCCGCCAGCTCCAGGCCCACCTGGACCTCCTGGCTGTGGAGCACCCGGCCCTGTGCGCAGTCCAGGAGGCCCTCCGCAACTTTGTCAGCTTCCACGGCCGGTTCGAGCGCAGGGCGGCCGAGGCGGTCCAGAGGGCGAGGGCGCCGCTCGAGAAGCGCATGAAGGACGTCCTGTTGATGGCCAGCTGGAAGGACACCAACATTGCCGCCCTCAGGGAGTCCTCGCGCAGGTCGCACCTGAAGCTGTTCCGGCTGGTGAGGAAGTTCCGCGCGGTGCTGGGCCAGCCGATGAGGCCCATCATTGTCGAGCAGGGACTTCCGGATGATCTTCAGCTGGGCCAAGCTCTTCCTTTTTCTGGTGTCCCTCCGATCTCCGGCTCCTGTGTGAACAAGGTTGAGGTTGAGGTTGACGCGGAGGCCATCAGGGCCTGCCAGCAGCAGGAGCAACAGTGGGGCAGGGACCTGCAGGCCATTCGTCTCTCCAGGGCGGAGCAGTTCGTAGGCAAGATGGCCAAACTCGGGAAGATGCCAGACTCTTCAGTTCCTGCTTTTGATCTCGTCGAGGAATTCCTCTCCGAGTTGGGCTCCTCCGTTGTGGAACTGCGCAAGGAGACCCCGTCTCTGCTCACCGAGGAGAACAAGGAGCAGGTCAAGCACCTCAAGACGAGGAAGGTCAAGCTCTTCAACGACACTCTGAAGACGGTGAGGCAGATGGGTTTCAGCCGCAATCTGGGCGGGATGCGTCTTGCCAGGCAGAAGTCTACTTCGGTGGTGCTGGCCGGGATGAAGTCCCTGCCTCGTGTTGAGGCCGACCCATTCAATGATGCCGTCGAGTACCAACTGGACAGGTTGGTGGACATGGCGCCCAAGTGGCGGAACGCAGTCCACGAGCACCATGGCGACCTGAGCCGGGATGCCATACAACGGAGCGCCGGGTATTTGGAGGGCATGCTCTTCGAGTCGCTGCAGCAAAGGAAAGTGCTTGTCGACGCGAGCTGGCGTCTGCAGGACCTGGTCACTGTCCTGGACTCTGCAAGTGCCATCGTCTCTTGCGGTCGCACCAGCATACGTGCCGGGAGTGAGGCGACCGCTGCCGCTGCCATTACTACTATCACCGCTGTAAAGCAGTGCACTGATATTGGGCGCGTCCTCAAATGGCTGGTCCAAATACTGAAGCTCTCACTTCACCTAGTGGGCGTTCACTCCACTCTGGGCAGACTGGACAACAGGCACGTGCAGGAGTCTCTGCAGCAATGGGTGGTCAAGTTCTCGGCCCTTGTCGAGCGCCACGAGTCTCTCCCTCAGCTTCCGCAGGGGCTCACTTGCTCCACTGCGTTGGAGATCCGGGAGCAAGCACAACAAGAGTTGCAGACACTTGTGACAGAGATGGCGCATCTCTCGGGCCCGGGGCAACGAGAGGATCTGGCATTCATCCTGGAGCAAATCTCGCTGTGGACTGCCGTTGACGAATCCGCGGTCGCGGCCGCAGTTGCAGTCCACCCTCCGGCAGAAGCCAACCCATCATCAGTCGCCCTCCCCCACCTGTACGACGAGGTCTTGATCACTAGCCAAAATGTCCTGAGCGCCATTCAAAACTTTGCGCACAAGACGTCGGCCCTCCCGACTTCGGCCGACGACCCATCCTGGCTCATTAACTACAGCACAGGTGTCTCGACGGCCCTCAAGTCCCTCCGCATGGAGACGGTGACTGCCGCGGTCAGCCGATGCTTTGAGACGCTGAAGGGAGTTGACCTTGACAGCCCTAGTGAGAGCAAGGCCGCAGTGGTGCTGTTTAAGACGGCATTGCCCATCCTGCGCAAGTATCAGGCCATATGCAGGCAGACTCTGTCTGAGCTGGCTCGGCTTCATTCCTCCACCTGCAGGATGGGCCACCAGCTGGGGAAGTCCTTCCTGGACGTGGCGTCTCACGGCTTTTGCATGCCCCAGGAGAAGTCGGACGAGAAGTCTAATGATCAGGGCAAGATGGAGGGCGGTACAGGACTTGGAGACGGACAAGGCGCCGAGAACATTAGTAAGGATATCGGGCCTGACGAGGACCTGTCCGAGCTTGCGCAGGAGCCCAACAAGGAGCAGAACAAGGATGACCTGGAAGAGGAAGGGGATGCGGTTGACATGGGCGCCGATGAGCTGGAAGGCGATCTACATAGCGTCGGTGGCGAGGAGGACAAGGAAGACGGAGGCAAGTCAGGGGACGAGGAGGATGGGGAAGGTGATGACATTGATGAGCAGGCCGGGGACGTGGATGACCTGGACCCTACTGCGGTCGACGAGAAGATGTGGAACGATGAGAGGGACGACGAGGCCGACAAGGACCAGCAAGGGGATAGCTCAAAGGGGAAGCAGCAAAAGGACGACAAGGAGCAGGTCGCGGCGGCGACGGACGCTGGTGCGGCCAAGGAGGCTGGGGGTGAGGAAGGCCAGGAGCAGGAAGATGAACAGGTTGGAGATGCTGCAGAGCAAGACCAGGATCACGGTCAGGATCAAGAGATGGGGGAGGAGGTAGGCCCCGATCAGGAGGAGGCCAAGCCCCAAGAGGAACTCAATCGGCAGGATCAGAACGTCCAGGAGAGCGAGGCTTTGGCCCTGCCGGAAGAGATGGACCTGGATCTCGGAGATGATGAGGGCGACGAGTCTGGTTCTTCTGATGACGACTTGGATGATCTCCCCGAGGTAGAGGATGATGGTCATGATTCAAGACCCGACCTTCGGGACGACGACGAATCTGAGAGTGGGGAAAACCAGGAGATGCGTCGTGAAGCAGTGGACATGGGAGATGAGACTGATGGGAAAGATGAGCAGGACGAGGATGGACAGGATGTGATTGGCAACGAGGATCAGATCAATGAGGACGTTGAGCCTCTGGATACTGAAGGAGAGGATGAGGATGGAGATGAGAAGAAACCTCCGGCACAGACCAACATCGATCAGAACCAAGCCGACCAGGAGAACACTGTACCAAGCGAGGTCAAGGACGGAGGAGGGGGCCAGGACCAGATGGACGATACCCAAGAAGAGAACGCGGACGACATGAGGGACAAGGCCGGCCAGCGGGAGCGGGGGGATATCAGTGAGGCCACTGGCGCCGATCAAGATGCAGGGACGAGCAGCAGCAAGGGCATGGCCTCCAGCAGAAACGCCGAAGAGGCCCCACAAGCTGATGACGACGGTGATGACCAAGATCCCGCCGACAATCCTAGAAATGACGCCCCTCCGCCATTCAAGAAGCTGGGCGACCTCCTGGAGAAGTGGTACCGCAACAACAGGGATATCAGGGACGCCCCGAAAGACAAGGAAGCAGCTGGGATGCCCCGTCCCGTACAAGACGCCAAATCCGAAGAGGCTGCAAAGCTGGAGTTTGAGCACCTCCAGGACGAGAATGCACCGGCCGACACCCAAGCTCTGGGCGCTGCGGCTGATGACGAGGCGAGGCCTGTTGACGACTCGATGGCGATCGATAACGATATGGAAGCCGCTGGAAACACTAAAGCCGACAAGGATATGCCTCAGTTGCTGCCGGACGTCTCCGAGGAAGAGGGGGAGGACGACGACAACGATGGGGATGAAGCAATGCAGGATGCCCCCGAGGACGACAAGGACAGACCCAGGGACCGAGCTCAAGGGCGCTCTGGCGTGACCACGCGGCAGGGCGCTTACAACAGGGAGGAGTCCGAGTCGCCCGAAGCCGAGGTCAAGACTGCGCCCTCTGACTCGGACGGCGCCGAAGACTCGGACGAGGCGGTGCAGGAGACGTCGACCCAGCTCTCGGCCACGCACCTCGTTGACGAGGCTTCCTCGGAGTCCCCCAGGCCCCAGCGTGACCTCGCCCGCTGTATCCAGCAGTGGACCGCCTTCCAGGCCAAGACGCACCCGCTGTCCCTATCGCTCACGTCGCAGCTGCGGCTGATCCTGACGCCCTCGCAGTCGACCAAGCTCTCGGGCTCGTACCGGACGGGGAAGCGGCTCAACATCAAGAAGATCATCCCCTACATCGCCTCGGGCTACAAGCGGGACAAGATCTGGATGAGGCGGAGCGTGCCCACCAAGAGGGCGTACCAGATCCTGCTGTGCGTGGACGACAGCCTCAGCATGCGGAACCTTGGGGGGGGGGACCCTGTCGGTGACGGAGACGAAGATGAAGGCGACAAGGGTGCGGGCGGCGGGATGGTGGCCGGCGGTCGGGGCGCCCTTGCCCTCGAGTCGCTCGTCATGGTCTCGCGGGCCCTGGCCATGCTCGAGGTCGGGCAGGTCGGGGTGCTCGGCTTCGGGGCCGACGTGTTTGCGGCGCACGACCTGGCCGAGCCCTTCGCGTCGGCCGAGGCGGGCGGGAGGGCCCTGGCCAGGTTCGACTTCAGGCAGGACCGAACCGACGTGGCGCTGCTGGTGAGGGCCGTGGTGGACCGGTTCCGGGAGGCGAGGCTGAGAGGTGGTGGTCCTGCCTCAAGTGGTGGCTCTGGCCGGGAGGACCTCTGGCAGCTGGCGCTCGTCCTCTCGGACGGGCTCACTCCCTCTGCTGGCCACGAGCGGGTCAGGAGGCTGCTGCGGGAGGCCGTGGAGGAGAGGATCATGGTCGTCTTCATCGTGCTCGACGACCCTGGCCACCCCGCTTCTGCTGCTGCTGCTGATCCCGAGGGCAACAACGGCAAGGGGCCTGTGCACCACCACCACCGCCATCACGACAGTGTGCTCGACCTCAAGGAGGCGAGGTTCGTCAAGGACGAGGCCGGCAACAGCAAGGTCGTCATCGAGCGGTACCTCGACACTTTCCCCTTCCCTTACTACCTCATCGTTCACCACCTGGATGACCTGCCCGGTGCGCTGGCTAGCTTGTTGAGGACTTGGTTTGCCGAGGTTAATTCTTGATACTTTTCTCTTTTCCCTTCAATATACTTCTTGTTGGTCCACATATATCTTGCTGTTCATTGAACTTGGGGTTGTATCTGTTTCTGGTCTGTTTTTTCTTCTTCTTTTCGTCTCTTTTATTCTGGCGTTCTTACGGATGGAGTCGATGTTTGAGCTTTTTTTGATTTCGGTTGATAGACCTCTTGGCATTTTAGATAGGTAGGGAAAAGCAAAATCATATTTTTTCAGACCGGTTTTCTCTAGGGTTGGCATCCGACGCCATCATGATCTAATGACATGGGAGGAGTCCACACTCCAGTTACACCATCGTACGGACTGACGATGAAACCCGCATCAACAGATATATAGGCCGCTTTCGCAGTCGCTGGGTAATATTGCTCATGGAAGAGACTAGAGTTTGTCATGTCAATATTTATTTTTATACAAGAACAGTCAGTCTATAAGTGTGATCGAGGAAATGAAAAAGAGATCGGCTTTCTCGCTCCTTTTTGGCTCTCTTCCAATCATGTTCTTGGCTCTTGCAAAATTTAAAACGAAGAAAAAAAGAGCACATAGAAAGAAATGGATGCAAGAGGGTCAAGGCCGGGCTTGGCCCCGACAAGCCGCTGCTTTCTCTTTCTCCTTCAAATGCATTTGTTCAGTTAGGTTTTTAGCCTTGCTTGCTTGCCTGTGTTCTTCCTTCCAGGGCCATCGTATTCGCTGCAGTCCGTACGCGCTAGTTCCAAAGGCATCAATCAACCCTCAATGTTTTCGTTCAATCAGGCGAGGGGAAGGAAGGAAGGGAGGTACGACTCCCTTATTTTAATTCCGTACTTCACAGAACCAGGTCTTCAGGCTACTTGGGGGATATGTAGGATAACTCGTTGGTAAAGAATGCGGTAGCCATTGAGACTGGTTGGATGTGCCAGACAGGCGGAGTAGCAGGGAAGAAGAAAAAAGAGAAAGCACAAAGGAAGAAAAGAAAGGCCCTGCTGATCGACTGTGCTTGAGAAATTTGTTCTATAGCTTGTGAGAAAAGATAAATATAAAGAAGAAAAATAGACGGAAACGGTCAGCCACCATACTAGTTCGTCCCCCCTTTTGAATTCCATCATACTGAGTAGCAAAAAAAAATTGCAGAGAAAGGACGTATGTGTCGGATGGAAAGCCCTTTCCGTTCTTGTTTTGTCTTCTGTCTGGGTAAGACGAAGACAAGATGGAAAGAAGAAGACAGATGACAGACAAGGGGTTGGTAAGCCGGAGAAGATAAAGGAGGAGAGCAAGAGAGAGAGGCTGAGTCAATGAGTCATCCCATGCATGCATGCCCTGGCTTTTCTCCTTGCCATGTGTCTTCATTTCCTCGGCGGTGGAAGAAACACACTCCCCTTGCAGAGGGGAAAAAAAAGGCGACGGGGAAAAAAAACAGCAAGTAAAAAGAAAACCAATGGAATAGTCCAACAACGTTACAATTTACCTTAAGGGAAGTGCGGCCAGGTGTATACCAACCCAAAAAATAGGAGAAAAGGAGGAAGAATACGTGACTAAATCCTCACATAATCATCATCCGTCCTCCTCACCAGCGGCCTCGACGAACCGCCCATGGGGGGGACCAAATCTTCAGCAGCAGCGGCGGACTGCTGCTGCTCCTGGGTGTTGGGGAAAGAGCCCTGTGTCTGCTCAATGTCGGCCATGGTGTCGTTGTAGACGGTCGTGAGCGACGAGAGCACCTTGTTCCGGTTCCACTCCCCCCTCGTGGCCCACACCTCGGCCATGAGCTCCCGGTTGATCTGCTCCAGCTGGTCGATGGTGCAACCCCTGGTCCGGTCCACCAGGTTGTGCAGGAACCGCTGCACCTGGTCCTCGTGCAGCACCACGTGCTGCTGCGACGACGTGGCCGACGACGACGCCCCTGGGCCGCCCGCCCCGCCGAGGGAGTCCCGGGGGCCCGCCGCCTGGCCGGTCAGTGAGGGCTCGTCGCTGCTGTTCAGCAGGGAAGACATGGCCACCGACATGTTGCGCCGCGCCGAGACGGCCGACGACGCAGTCGTGTTGGCCATTATCGAGATGGACGACGACTTGCGCGCCGACGAAGCGGCGGACAGTGACCCGGAGCCGGAATGGTGGTGCTGATGCTGGTGGTGGAGCTGCGACGAAGTCGGGGAACCAGCCAGGCCAGGCACACCGCCGACTCCGAGCACAGTGTTGTGGTGAAGTGAGGCGGAGGTAGCGGCGACGGCGGCGGCGGCGGCCGGGTGGCCCTCGAACTCGCCCCTCGCCAGCCCCTGGGCCTGCGAGTGCGCCCACTGCGACTCGTTGGACGTGGACTGACTAGGTCCCAGCCCGCCGAGCGACTGCGTGTCAGGCATCTGCGAGTGCTGGCCGCCGGACCCGCCGGACTCGGGCTGGTTGTGCTGCTGATGGTGGTGATTATTGCTGTTGGTGGGTGATGAAGACAGCCCGTTAGTGGCCTGCGTGCTCCACCGGTCTGACGACCTGTTTTGGCTGTTGCTCGTCGTCGTCGAGGCGTCGTTCAGCATGGCCGAAGGTGACACGCCGGCCGGGACGGTCGTGATGACGGAGCGCTGCGAGATGTGAGTCACAGACACCTGCGTCGCCGCCGTTGTCGCGACCACCCTCCCACCGGCACCAGAGGCACCCCCGCTGCCGACGGGCCACTGTAGTGGAGGGGGCGGTCCCATCTGCGAGAGCCGCTGGCTGCTGCTGGTCGCCGTGTGGTTGTTGCTGTTGCCGTTATCGTCGTCGGTGCCGCCCATAACAACATCTCCACCGCCGACGACACCACCATCACCACCAGCCCGAGAGGGAACAGAGTTGCCGTTGCTCAGCCCACTACCGCTGCCACCGCCAAGGTGCGGGTCAGGGCTCATGACCCTGAACCGGGCGCTTGTAGTGCTCCCCGGAAGCGGGGCCCCGATGGTGATGGGCCCGCCGTCTTCACTAAGCTGGGGGCCCTGGCGCTGCAGAGCGTCCGGCCTGACGAGGTTGATGACACGGCTCATAGCCTCGCGCCTCTTGCGCTTCTCCTCGGCCTGCTTGGCCCGCTGCTTCTGCCGCTCGTACAGGGCATCGAACCCGATGTTCTGCAGCCGCACCCCGACCTCGTGCACGTCGACCCGCACGTTGCTGACCAGCTCGTTGGCCTTCAGCGTCCGCTCCCGGTCGCCGATGTTGCGGGCATCCTTGGCCAGCGACTCGATATCCTTGAAGAAGTCGATGGGCCGCGCGTAGAACCCGTTGGACAGCCGCTCCTCGATCGTCGCCACATCCAGGTTGTAGAAGAACTTGCCCGTTGCCGTCTCCCGCAGGCCCTCGACCCCCTCCTTATCCTTTGCCATCTCAAAGGGTCGCTGTTGCTGCTGCTGCTGCTGATGTTGTTGATGCTGTTGCTGCTGTTGCTCAAGATGAGGATGATGCGCTCCAGCGGCTGCCGACAACGAGCCTTCCTCCCCGGCCCCGGTCCCGGTCAGGTCGGCCCGGACAAAGTTAGGGTCCGCCTCCTGCCAGAGGTACTCGATCTGTTGGATCGATATAACCGAGTTCCGGAACTTGCGGTACTTCTGCTTGATCTGGTCCATGATGGGCTGCAGCTGCACTTTTAGCAGATTGAGCGCGATGTGGTCACTGTGGAGCTCCTTCTCGATCTCCTCCTTGGTTCGCTGCCTGGGCGGCGGTGGAGGTGCCACTAGAAGCTGCTCAAGCACCCTCCTCTTGCGGTTGGTTGGGTCCGGGAAGTCTGTTGGCGCCATCCTGACGTGGGAGATAATATTTAGGAAGTACTCTTTGCGGTTCTCCTGTTCAGAGAGAAAGAGCGCACAGAGGCATGATGGTCAGCAACGCCATCGCCATCGCCATTCGTTTGGGGGAGGAAGGGGAAAGAAGGGGGGCGGGGAAAAATAGGAATAAAAATATTTACCGGGCCAGGACGCAGAATCTCCTTTCGGTTCCTCCTGGAAAAACCAAATAGATCCTTCAGGGCCTCTGGGGGTAGGGCGGAACTGTCCTCCTCGGCGGTGGTGCCCAGCAGCAGGACTGGGTCCGTGGCCGGGATCGACCGCAGCATGGTGACAAACGCCTTGTAAGCTGCTCCAGACACCGTCTCATGCCACGATTCGAGGTTGGGGATGAAGATGACCGCCGGCTTGTGACGCTTGACTTCGACGAAGAGCCTGACTATGACTTGTTCCAGGGGCTATGTCATGTAACATAGTGAAAATTGGACAAAACAGTCCAAGAAATAGTAATTATTGTCAGCAACAGTCCACTTAAAGAAAGGGACTTGAGGGTTCCAAGGGGGGTTTCCAGGACAGGCCAGGCAAGAAGAAGTGAGAAAAAAATAAGGGAAAATAGGAAGAAAAAACTGGCTTACCGCTCCGTCTCCAACAAGCGTGGCAAGATCAAAGTTCTGCACGTGCACCCCCTCAAGGTAGTGCAGCACGGCAGCCGACAGGTACTCCTGGCCCATGCCGGGGGCCCCGAAGATGAGAAGCCTCGGGCGGAAGATGCGGAGCCGTTCGAACTCCTGGTTGAGGCTCTCGCGCCCGAACCCGTTGTCCTCGTCCTCGAACGGCTCCCACATGGCCTCCTCGAGCGCCGTCGTCTTCTTCTTGCGCGGCAGGATCTGGTCCAGCGCCCGCACCATGGTGGCGAGCGGCTGCCGTAGCAAGGGCTCGACGCTGGGCGGGAGGGCGGCCGCCGCCGAAGAGGCCGACCTCTGCGACGAGGGCACCATCTTCTTCATCGAGATCATGAAGTCGGTCGCATGCACCGTGATCCTGTCCGGGTCCACCACCAGCTTCTCCCGCGACGAGTAGATCTGCGGGTACGTCCGCTGGATCGAGTTGAGCGCCGCCTCGGTGCACAGCGCTCGGAGGTCCGCCCCGCCGTACCCCTTGGTGTTGTCGGCCAGCTTGAGCCTGAACTCCTCCGACAGGCCCCAGTCCTGCGTGTGGATGTCGATGATGGCCTTGCGGCCCTCCACGTCCGGCAGCGGGAAGTAGAACTCGCGGTCAAACCGTCCCGGTCGGCGGAGCGCCGGGTCGACGCTGTCCGGCCGGTTGGTCGCGCCGATGACGATCACCTGCCCGCGGCCGTCCATGCCGTCCATGAGCGCCAGCAGCGTCGACACTATCGAGGCGTGGATCTGTTCCTGTTTACTAGACCGGACAGGCGCGAGGCCGTCGATTTCGTCGAAGAAGATGATGCTGGGCTGCGTGCGCCGCGCCTCCTCGAACAGCAGCCGCAGCTGCTTCTCCGCCTCGCCCACCCACTTGCTCAGCGCGTCGGCGCCCTTGCGCATGTAGAAGGTGATCTTCTGCCCGCCGATCCCCACCGCGTTCGAGAGGGCCCGGGCGAGCAGCGTTTTACCCGTCCCGGGTGGGCCGTGGAAGAGCACGCCCCGCGGCGGCGTCACCTTGTACTTGAGGAAGAGCTCCGGGTACAGCAGCGGCAGCGTGATCATCTCCTTGAGCTGGTCGATGTGGCCCTGGAGACCGCCAACCTTGCTGAAGTCCACCGTGAGGTCGACCCCGAGCGGGTCCGCGTCCGCAAACGCCTTCTGGTTCTTGACTTTGCCCAGGTTCGGCGTGGCCGCGACGCCCGCCATGCCCTCGAGGTTGAGCGGCTGGCCGAATGTGGGCATCGCCGCAGAGGTCGGAGTCATGCCTATGTTTCCGCCCACGTTTGCCGGCCTGGGCGCGGCCTCGTCGTCGCTGCTGTCCGTCTCGACCCCACCCGTGGCGCCGGTTCCCCACGGCCCGCCGAAGAGCGACCCCATGCCGCCACCCCCGCCGAAGGGGCCAAACGTCGACGCGAGCGGACGCTGCCACGCAGTGCTGGCGCCGTTGCGTCCTCCCCTGCGGCCCCGTGCGGGAGTCGGGGCCTGGTCTTCCTCCTCCTCTTGGTCAACCAGTTGGTCGAGAGGCTTGATCGAGTAGTCGACCACCCTTGTGACCCGTCGCCTCTTGGGGAGCGGCTGCTCGTACACGATCGATGGCGAGCGCCGTCGGCGTCTGGAGCGCGAGCTCTGCCTAAGCTCCTCGAGCTCCTCCGCCAGCTCGTCCTGGTCGAGGTCGACCTCCTCGTCGCCGGACTCCTTGCCCTTGCTGTTGCGCTGCCTGGCTGATGCCCGCTTCGACTGACCTTGGGTCTGGCGCCTACCACGAGCGTTGCCGCTGGAGTACTCCTCATCGCCGTCGTCGTCCGCCTTGGGTCGGCCGCGACCGCCCTTCCTAGACGATGCGCCCCAGGCGGACCCCTCGCCTTCCCCGGACTCGTCGCCGGGCTCGAAGTCGCTGCTCGGCTCCTGCAACGACTTCTTGCCGGTCCGTCCGCGAGTCAGGCGCCGGCTGGGTGCGACGTTCTCGCTCTCATCCTCGGCCTCTTCCGCGGCCGGAGCCGAGATGCTCGCTCGCGAGGCCCGGGTCCTCCGAGGAGCGGGAGCGATGTCATCTTCGTCCTCCTCGTCTTCTGCCTCGTCACCCTCGGCTTTATCATCGGCCTCACCAACTTCGTCGGCCTTATTATTATCATCCTCGTCCTCCCCTTCACCGCCATTATCTTGGCCGCCCTGGCCTTCTTGCTCGACATCATCGGCCTCATCGGCCTCATCGACGTCAGCCTCCTCCACTTCATCAGCAGGCAGGTCGGCGACTTCCACGTCTGAGTCCTTGACGCTCCGGTCGTCTGCCGCGCCATCACCGCCAAGGTCTACACCCTCATCTTGCGCAGCACCTTGACCGCTGCTCTCCTGGGTGGCTTCTTCGATTATCGCAGGTCGAGGCTTCTTGACTCCCTTCCCGCCTCTGGTGGCCCTTGAGCTGCGGGTGGCTGCCTCTGGACTCTTGCTCTTGGATGCCGTCCTTGTCGGCCGAGCGTGTCTGCCGGAGTTTGACAGCTCGACAAACTCTTCCGCCTCCTCCGTGCGCGCCCGTGTACGCCGGGTCGACACTGAAGGGGTGGGCGGCTCCTTCGAGTGGCCGCTGCGGGCGTGCAGAGCTTTTGGGTTCTTGATGGTAATGATCCGGGAGCGGACCGGGGGCTGCTTCTTTTTCGATGGCTTCCGCTCAGGCTCCGACTCTTCTGGGTTCGGTTCGGTCTCGCCTTCTTCGTCACTGCTCTCCTTATAGCTTTGGTGGGTGACGGCAGCCTTCCTCATGCGGCGGCCCGTCGCGGTGATTGGCCTGTCGTCTTCATCGTCGTCTTCATCGTCGTTGCCCTCGGAATATCCACCCTCTAGCTCGCTGTCCGAGATGACATCGTCATCTTCATCAATATCGGAGCCGCCGTACCGGTCACGTCGTCTCGAAGGAGTCTTGCCCTTGGAGGCATGGGACCTCTTATTGGACCGGCGAGACCTGGGCTCCCTCTCCTCTCCTGGCTCGAAGTTCTCGTCCTCGGGGTCCGACTTGTTAGGATCGAAACCATCCAGGATGTCGCGTTTGCGCTTAGAAGGCATTGTGAGGGGACACGTCCGAGAGGCTAAAGGTTGGCAAGTGAGTCACTCGAGCGAAGGGGCCTTGTTGTTATGGGCAGAGGTGTCGGTCGATGCCGACGATGTGTTCAAGGAACACTAGGGACTTAGAGACCCTTTTGTGGGGGCGATGATCACATTAGCTAGTACACAGTTGCACGAGGATGCGGAGATATATGGAAGGGTTTGTAATGAGGATGTCTGCAGGCTCAAATTGGCTCGAGCTTGAGTTTGCATCCGAGGAGTAAATGTGGACAATCCTGCGTCAAACCGTGTGTGTGCATAACAATAAAATCTTGATGATGAGGTCTTTGGGTTATGGGTGGCCCTTACCAGCATGCAGGATGGAGGGATGCTTGATGACGGGGCGAACGGATGACCGACTAACAATGAAATTTGTCCACCGTCCAACCCATAGATGGTGGCTTTGCGGGGAGATGTCCTTAGGGAAAATCAAAATGTGATGAAACCCAAATAAGCGATGTCCGTTGTTTTCGTCAAGATTGGTTGTCTTGGGTGGCCAACGAGAGGTAACTGCTGCTACGAGGTGTAAGAAAAGAGCGTCGCGTTTTTCGCGCCGGGAGTGGGTTCCACCACCAATCATATCGGCGCGTTGCCTTCCAGCTGGTCCGTGCTAGCCCCACACAGAACGAATTTTTGAGGTATTCACGGACCGAACCACACTTACAATCAAGCACAATGGGATAGAAATATCGAGACAATAAGATATCGACACCGATAATTTTCTTAGGAAGAGTCATTGCGACAATAACGATTTTGATACTGAATGAGAGGCAATAAACGTAGTACAGCCAAATAGCAGGGGGCAATTCATGCTCGTCGATAAGTATTACGCATAGCTACAATATGCATTTTCACAGAAGGAATGGTCTAGATAAACATCTCAAGAAGTCAATTCAGTTTATGGGAAAGGTGATGGATGACGTCGGCGGGGACCTGTTGAGGCTTCATATCCACGTGGCAGGGGTACGGCGCGGCTCAAATTCGCATCGATGGTGGTGCTTTCCGGCTCAGCCCTACGAAAGAGGATCCGCAGGCGACCGTGGCGGACCCCTCGTCCTACTCTCCTTCCGGTCCTGTTTCCCAAAGTCAAGGTGCCAGACTGTCCGGGTGCCCCCTTGCTGGGAGGGGGCCAGAGGGCCTATGCTGTGATGCACACGCGGGTGGACTAAGAACCGCCCGACTGGGCTCTGGTGGGTTAGACCAGCCAGCAGGAGAACAACAGGACCCAGCACCCGACAGGAATAAGAAGGACACGCAGGCAGGAAGTGAACGAGCCGGGATCAGGAGCCTGCGGGGATGCTGGAGAGTAGACTAGAGGCAGCATCTAGGTATACTGACCAAGCCAGTGGTCGTCAGCTGGCAGCTAATAAAGCAGCACTCACTACTGAGCCGATGATAAGTCAGTGGACAGTCAAGTGTGCAACATACAACACAGAATGTCAAAATAAGGGATGATGGCTGAAGTGGGGTCCTTATTAGGCCCCAAGCTGCTAGGGATTTGGTCGGATCTTCTGTGCGCGCTGATAGTCTATCATTTTGGACTGCGATGCCTTTTCGCTTGGTACATACGGAGTAGAGCTAAGAATCATGGGCCAAAGAGCCGACTGGAGCCCGCCGCCTGTCTCCCCACAGGCCCCTAAATGCTATACCATTTTCTCCTTCCTTCATTCGTACTAGGTAATGTAGGTAGTAAGGGATGCAATAAACAGATTCTCTGTTTTTAAGACACAGAACGCAATCCGACTAGGAAAAGCATCGCAGCAAGAATAGCCATACAATCCACACACCTGTCTGCCCCCTCATTAACTTTCAGAGCCGAAGGTCCTACCTCCGCTTAGGCTGTCTCGTCTTGGGGAACACCAGAGGCAGCGCAAGCTTCGCGACGGTGGTGTTCCTCCCGGGCGTCTTCACCTGCTTCGTTCGCGCCCCGATCTCATGGAAGTACTGGCTCAGCTGCTTCTGCTCCAGCCGCAGGTCCTCTCTCAGGTCCGTCGTGTCCACCTCGAAGCTGTCGATGATGCTCACGAGCACACAGCACGTCGAAATGAGCAGGTCGACGTGGATCTTGCGCATCTCCCCATGGTCTGTGAACTTCTTCCTCAAACTCTCGACAACCACGTCAGGAGCTAGCGGCAGCTCCAGCTTCAGCTTTTCCTTAGGGAGGACCCTCCTGACTCCCTGACGGCCGGGCTTCGCCTTGATCCAGAACAGGATAAGGAAGTACAGGTAGCGCAGGATGCGCAGCCGCTTAAGCGACTCCTCGTGCTCCCCAACCCGGCGGACCCGGTTGGCCACGTACTGCGAGTGGACCTGGACCGCCTCGCCGTCCCGGATCGCCTCCTGCCAGTCCCTGACGGGGATCGCCGTGAGTGTGTCCGGCCCGATGATCTCCTTCGGGTCGTACACGTCCTCAATCTCGTCCGCGTCGTAGTTTCCGTTGGGGATCGGCTTGGCCCCGTCAATCACCGACTGTAGTTGTTCCCTCGTCGGCATGTTCATGGCCGCTTCGTGTATCGAATCCATCAGCGCAGCCTCTCCGGCACTTATCGGCTGGCCCGCACCCTCGGCGCCCGCACTCTTGCGTGACACAATGGCGTTCTCCACCTTGGCTAGGAGCGCCTTCTTCGCCTTCTTGGTGCCAAATGCTTGTCCGAGCTCTGTCCTGAGGTGCAGGTTTGCCTATGAAGTGTTAGATTACAGTACACCAAAAGTGCAGTTTGCTCATCATCGGGAATATCTTACCTGGGTCTCCGAACATGCTTGCATTGACTCCTCCGACGCCTGCTGGGCCCTCACAGCGCCCCGTACAACCAACTTTCTCGTCTCGACCACCTCGAGCGCTCCCGATTTGGGATCAAACACTCCAATATAATGCCGCAGGAGTCCATCCTCGCCTTGTGGCCGGTCTTCACGGCCCGTGTAGTCTAGTGATTTGTGTGCCGAGGAATGAAGGAGCAGGTCCTTCAGGATGGGGCTTGTATTTCGGTCCTTTCCCCTGCTATTCTGCAGTTTTGAGTAGGCATCAAACTGGACAGATGATGGAAGAGAGACGCCAGGCGTTGTTGCTAGTCCAATTCATGTTAGTTGGACTGTAGAATGGGTCCGAGATCAGAGTCTAAAGCGGCCATACCGATCACTGGGGGAGAGAGGTTGGATCTCAGCAGAGAAGAGACCTTAATTGTGCGAGGACCAGAACTGGTTGTTGGCTCCTCAATGGCAACCTTCTTTTTCTTGTTGCCAGGCGGTTGATCGGCTCTCTTCCTCTTTTTTTCACTCATGATTGCTTGCGTTATGGCAGGATTCGAACGTTGATGATTTCGATGCTAATGCAGGCTGGTTTTCGACATTGGAATTTTTTTTTTTTCCCCTTTTCCCCACCTTATCCTTATCGATCCCGGTCAGAAGCTAATCGTAGCTAATCGCTAAAGACACCTACTAGCAGTAGCCCTCCGGAGTAAGTAGCTCCTGCTCACCTCACCTCCCAAGAGTACGATGCCTGGTGGCCTAACCCCGCTTTGATGAATACATTCTGACATCACACGACTGCGCGAGAGCGAGCTCTAGGGATACGGTCCAGAGTAGGGAGATTCCGTCAATTCCCAGCCGGACAGCAGGCTTGGCTGAAAGACAAGCGACAAGAGCGGGTTTTAATTATTTACAAATGGGCCTCTTCAGTCCTGATGACGAAATCGAATGGCAGAGCCGGCAAGGGCGAGAGAGCTCAAAGTGGCAGCTGGAGGTCTCACTGATGCTCATAATCAATCTTTAAGGCTTTGACATTTCCACTACAGCGTACATGTAGCTTTCTCAAGCATGCTGTAAAAAAGGTAAAGCAAGCCACGCCGACATTCGAGGGCAATTTTACATACACTTCACGCAAGGAGAGAATAATAGTAGGGAGCACATTGCATTCATTTTGATTTGTCCGAACCTAGCTAACTCTGTTTGTGGTGAATTCGCATGACGCAGTCTGCGTCATTCCAATGTGCTCGCGCAATGAGTAAACACTCCTGATGTTGCTTCCAGACCCCCAATTTGGCTTTCCAACCCTTACCCACCCCCGCGATCTACACCCTTCCTCGAAGATGCTGTCCTTCCGTCTCTGGTGAATTGCTTGTCGATTGCCCAGGGCGATGGCTCCTTCCTCTTGTGCTCGTAGGGCTGAAATTGTCTTCCCGTCTGTGGGACCTCGCTCGCTGAGCCGCTTCAGGGTTTTGGTGGGGTCGAGATGCTGGAGTCGTTTACTTGCTACAAAACCGCCAAATCTCCATGGTTAGCAACGTAACAGAATCAACAACACCACCACAACCACCAGGAATCACATACCTTCGCTGTCGCATCTTTCTTCGCTTGCGTCGCAGCCTTCTCACGCGCTTTTTCCTCCATTTCCTTTAAAAGCGTCCCTTTTTTTTAGCAAAAAGGACGCTTGGGGGATGTTCAGTGATGGGGGGAACTTACGCTCTCTGTAGAAGGAAGAATTGTTAGTGATTTGGAGTCGAGAGGTGTTGGGGGAGGGGGAAAGACATACCATCTTGTCCGGTGTAGTGGAGACCGAACTGGTGCTAGAGGATCAGTCAGCGATGGCGAATATGAAGAAAAGCAGGAGAGGTCATATCGTCTTGGAAGATATGATGTGAAGTTGGGAGGCTCGAGGGACGGACCGGCGTACGTACGTACTTTTTGTTGATGGTGTAGTTCGTGGGTGGAGGAAGATGGATTGGAGAAAGCTGGCGGTTGGAGCGAATAAAATAGGTATTTCGATCTGTGGGTGTGCCCCCTGTATCACGTGATGTGCTCAAAGCGGGGCCTCGACAAGGTCCCAGCACTCCAGCTGGTTACTCGAGTCGAAGCATCTCACAACCACCAGGAAGTTTCCGATGGTAAGTAAGATGTTAAGTACGTACGATAGCTTATAAGCTGGGTAGCTAAGATAGCAAGTAGAGGCTTCACCGTCGCTTACGCTCTCTTACTTGCTCTCTTACTTGCTCTCTTACCTCCTCTCTTACTTCCCCTCTTACCTCCCCTCTTATCTCCCCTCCTACCTCCTCTCCTACCCCCTCTCCTACCCCCTCTCCTACCTCCTCTCCTACCTCCTCTCTTACTTCATCCCTTACCTCCTCTCTTACCTCCTCTCTTACATACTCTACCTACTTTCTTTACGTACTCTCCTACTTACTTTCTTATTCAATTTCTAGTTTACCCCCTCCTTGCCTCCTACTTTATTTTCTCCTTCTACAGCAGAATCACGTCTTCATGCGGCAGGGCGTCACTCCCATGCTATCTCCATCCTCGAGTAGGCCGCCCAAAGTTGATGGCTGACCTTCTCATTCACAAAACGTTCCCAAAATAAATCCCGGGTCTGACTGGGTCAGCATCATGGTCCGTCTCCGTTGGAGCTCCATTCGATCTCCCGACAACACCGCGCCGCGATGAATAGATGCAGCGGGTCACATGCACGGGCCACCGGGTGAGGAGTTCGGGACTCGGGACACACGGCCAGGGGTGAGTACCGTAGGGCCAGGGTGGGTAGGGGTTGTACGGCCAGTAGCCGAGGCTGAGGCCAGTTTGGCGGACGTGGATTCCAAACCCCGTCCGGCCAAGAGGCCGAGGCCAGAGAGTGACTCTGACGATGGGCCAGTAATGCGTCAGACGTCGAGGCCGGCTGCGAACACTGCGGCAGCCGAGAGCGACTCTGACGAGCCATTGATTCGAAGGAGAAAGTTTCGTAAGACCTGGTTCTCCCGTTTCCCATAAGTTTGACGGACCATGACTGTGGTACGCTTCGCTGGTGTTGTCTCCCAATGAGGTAATCCGACCATGACTGGGACACGGTGCCTGGAAGAACTTTGCCCCCGAAAGGGAGGGGGAGCCTAGCGCTTCATTCCTGCTTCTTGAGCAGGGGGAAGCGTTTTTCCCTTTCATTTCCTTTGTTTTTTCAAATCTTCCTTTTTTTCTCTTAGATTTTTCTCGTCATTATCTCATATTTCCTGTACATGTCTAGGTATATTCGTCCTGTTCGTGGTTTGGCTTTCTTGTAGCTTTCTTTTTTCTGAAACTTGATTTCCACCGACGAATAAATATGAAGTTTTCAGCTTGTTCTTTGGCAGGAGGACGGGAGCAGTGGCGGGAAAAGGCGGCGACAGGACGAAATGGCAGGAGGCAATAACAGGAGGCAATGGCAGGAAGGAATGGCAGGGAGCAACAGCAGGAGGCGCAATGGCAGAAGGAGGCAACGGTAGGAGGAGGCAATGGCAGGAGGAGGTAATGGTAGGAGGAGGCAATGACAGGAATAATGGCGGCTGGAGAAGGACAAAATAGGAAGAGCAATGACACCGCCTGGCACCGAGGACAAACAAGGAGGAAGGAAGAGCAGCAGCAACACGGCAACAGAGCGAGGAGCTGGAGCCGGGCCGAAGCCGAAGAACATGGCAGGTCTCTTCGAAGCAGCGTATGCGGCGGTAGCCAACACGGCTGCGACCTCAGGGGCTTTCGGTCTCATGCCCGCTGACCGCCAGCGGCGGTCCAGAAGGCCACTGTAAGCGTTCCTACTATCAAACACGCCCTACTACCAACATACCACTAATTTTTGAGCGCGCGGGCCGCACGACACAAGGGGAGCCTCGCGCTTCACTGGGCGTCGCCGGCCAGTCCTCGTCGTAAGCTCAATATCACCTATGCTCGTAAGAGCTCCTCTATCTTCCCTGACAAATCCCCATTCCTGCCCTGCAAGGAGAGCCAGACGGCGTCAAACCAAACCCCCATTTCTGCCCTGCAAGGAGATCTGGACGACGTCAACCCTTGTTCGCCCGCCTCACCAAGTTCTACCCCCTTCGCACCGCCATTGCCACCCTCACCCGGGCTGTCACTGGATGCTATTCTCGTCTGAGGATACACTGTCACCATCTTCGGCATTGCCGCCATTCTCCTTCTACTTTGAAGCAGCAACCATAGTGGGGAGCCTAGCGCTTCATGTGTATGGCGGCGACATTGCACACAACCGCGGAGAGATCTAACGTGGCACATCTACCTCAAGCTCAATGGTAAGCGGAAGTGGTGACATTAATTGCCACATAAGATCCTACGTGGACAACCAGGATATAGCGTGGGCGTGGGTGGCACATCGGAAGGCGAGCGCACGCTGCAAATCAGCAGAGAGATCAACTGGTTCTGAACAAGGCAGGTCTGGGAGCACTATCCCCCTTCCGTCCTTCAAATGGCAGCCATGACTGACTACCTTAGCGTTTACCTATCGAACGCCATCCCACCAGCGACACGCCGGAGTCCTATCTTCGTCACCAGAGTTTTGGGAGTCGCGTCACTTACAACACCCCGACCGACCCGCGCCGGCCCTGCGGCCTTCCTGAGTTGTCACTGGGTAGGTACCGCAGTAATTGCCCCTTTCTCTTTCGCTGACCCATGACCAGGATTGTCACGAATGCTTAGACTGGCTACAGACTTTCAAAAACACCACGACCAACACGACACCCAGTGTCCAAAACGGACGATTAGGGAATATAACCTCTATTGTAACAACTCTTCACTAATGTCCTTATAAGAACCATATGTAGATATGGATAAACTGAGCTTAGGTAGACATGCCTAGCCCCGTAATCTGAAAATGGGTCAAGCAACTTGATTGAATCGCCAGTTTGTCTAGACTCTGGGGCCGCCTCTGATCTACAACGGTCATTCGTCGTGGTCGCCCCATATAAGCAGGGCAGCAACAAGCTGGCCGCTTCGGGCGTGCTGGAAACTTTGCCTGCCGATACTACCGGCCGGTAGTCGCACGGCCGAATAGCTGCCTGGCTGCTCGCGCAAGACTACGGACCCCGTCTATCACGCGCCGCGAGCTGTAATGGGAAACGTAAGCTTTTGCGCAGGAAGCCCCTGGACCCCTGAACGGATAACTCGCTCGAACACACTTATCATTGGGGTTAGGACTGACCATGCGTGAATAAACAGAGGTAAATCTGAAACTGCGATCAACCAAGGGCGGCTCCAATTACCTTTTTGAGCGAGGGCGCCCTAGATGCAAGCAAGGCTTGTCTTAACCTTATTGGCTAGCCGGAAACAGACTATATCGTTGCAGTCCTGGACGACCGGGGCAATAGGCTATGGGAACGTGGTGGGCGTGGTGGGAAAGTCGTCATCGTTATCGTTGATGACGGACCGGGGACGTGGCGGCCGGACAGCGACATACGCCATGACCAAGACCGCGCTGTGGACCTGCTATGCGCGCGCTCGTCACGGCGTCCCTCGGAGGGTTGTGTGTGAGTTCGCTGAGGTCGGATCGTCGCAGAATGCCACAGGTTGTTGGGTTGACCAAACAACCAGTCATTCGATGACGAGATGGCCTCACTCAGCATGCACGCGGGTTGATCACTCGTCACATATGAGGAAGGTAGGCCATGTCGCTCAGTAATGATGTTGGGATCAGGCATATGTTTAGGGTAGGTATTATGGCATTCTGGTTCTGTGACAGCACTCAATCCTAGCGGCCCGCCCAACCCTAAGAAAGAAATAGAAAGAAACAAAGGAAGATAAAAATTAATAAAAATAACAAGAATCGACAACCTCGAAGCTTTCTCCCGGCTGCCCGCCCAACGCCAAAAAAAGAAGAGGAGGAAGAAGGACGAAGAAAAACCAACAACATCAACAACCTCCTTGGGCTTTCTTCCGGTTGGGGTCGCTGGCTGAAGCAGGGCTAGGGTTGTCACTATCGACATGCTCCACCCCGGGGGAGGACTTACGCTTCCTTGTGGCAGCGTACTTGCCATCAGCCTCTTCGGTTATGCCAGAGACTGTGCCTTCCGATGGTTGATTGTTGTCATGGTGAGCATCTGCCTCCTGCGTGGATGATCCTAGAGTGGCAGGGCCATGGGTAGCTAGCTAATCGTCCCGCTTTCTCGAATGAGCAACCAGGAAACCAAGGCATCGACCAGTTTCCCTAGTCCTCAGGATTGCTGGAAGCTGACGCGCCATCCAAGATTTCCACATGGACATCCAGAGCAGCCGCCACGGTCAGTGAGGCCTGATCGGCCGCCAGTATCCTGATCTTCATCTTTCCGGGTGTACGTGCATGGAAAGTATAGAGGCCCTGCTTCAAGTCGACCATAATTCTCGTAACCACCGCACCTGGTTCCACTAACTCCTAACAACTTAAGATGCTTGGCGGCTCCGCAATCTGGATGGTAAAGTACTTTCTAGCTACTACTCGTACATGCTCCTCTGTGACAACGCGGACCCGTGGCTTCACCTGACACTCCGGGCTAACAGCATGGTCCGCAAAGTGCTTGTCAAGCCGAGTCGCGGCCTAGAGGACCCAGTCGGAGGCGGAGGCGGACATTTGTCCAGGCCTTCGCACCCTGTGATTACAAAGGGCGGTACACCCTGGGAATTCCAACGGTATTAGCTAAGGATTAGGGCTTTTCTCGTCTAGAACTTGTTAAGATCGGCTCACTGTAGTTGCGGTGTATCTCGACATCAGCAAAGATAGTATCGCGATACCAGAGGACGCGGTGCCCATCAGAAAGTAGGCCTCGATATGCGTCAACCGTGGAGAGAACGAGGAATCAGCCTTCGAAAAGCCTGCCATAGACTGTAAATAAGCGGAAACAGCAAGGAGAGGGAGGAGGCAAGGAGGGGAGGCAAGAGGTGGAAGCGTGCCATTTAGTGGGATGTGTTCGAGAAACCACGACCAGCGCCTGATGCACTTGAAAGGTGCGTCAAACTTGGGATACTCGGTGACGAATGTGAAGTGTTCTGCGATGACCCTATCAACGTCCTCCGCAGGAACATCTGCTGGCTGACTGCGGATTTGGATGCTGCCCAAGGTGCCCACAACGGCATATTGTGAATGACGGGCCCTACCAAGCGCACCAAAGGGAAACGACCCTTCGAGCTGAAAGGGAATGTGCTGACAATCGAACAGGAAAGCTACTGGTCGCTTAATTGGGGGGTTGTTATCGCTATGAGACAGATCCCAGATCTCATTGGCGTAGTGGAGGTCATCTGCTGAAGATGCGATGCCTTGGCGACCATGCATGTTGACTGGCGGGGCTCGGATGGCCGTCACCTCGAAGGGGATGGCCATCTTTGTTCGCGACCTCGAATCAAAAGCTGTGACGCCGTATTGATAGAGACTTGGGTGGAGGGCAGGTAGGGTCAATTTTTAAAAAAATTACAACAAAATGCCCTACTTCCTCGCAGCCGCCTGCCTACAGCCGGGCACTCACAGCCAAAGCCCTCGGCGCAGAGTCGGCTGCCTGGCAAAATGTCACCGAACACTGCCTTGTCAGGACTAATCACAAAAAGAATGCATGTGTTGGTGTTGGGAGTCCCCGTTTTGGGTCCAGAAGTGCCCCATTTTCAGGACCGTGGAACATCTGAGGGGTGTACCTGCCTGGGGGCTCGTGTGTATCTCGCACAGTCCACTGTACCTGCCCTCGACAAGCAGGGTATGCCAGCGCCCTGGCGACCTTGATGGGACACAGCAAAATCATTCGTCTCACGGTGGAAGACGGTCAAAGCCTGGGTGAAGAGGAAGTGCTGCCAGCCTAGACTTTACGCTTGACAGATATTTAGACCCAGCCATGCTCGAGCTGCTGTAAATTCATTACATCGAGTAGCTCTACCATCTTACCCGACATCCTTCCTCTTACATAAACTCTTGGCGGCTGCTACTGTTAGCGCAGCCCGCCAAATCACATACAAATCCCTAACACTCAGCACACCACACCAAATTCACACTCCCCTCCCCCCGGGGCAGCGACGGCGATGCCGTCGGTGCTCCCAGCCCGGGCGCTCTTCCGCAATAATGCGGGCCTCAACGCCATCCTCACCAGCAGTTCGGCAGCAACTCGGACGATCCTCCTCCCCTCATCCCGGGGCTGCAGCCTGGCCGCCTCCCGCCACGCAACTACCACCCCCAGCTCGCCCCCTCTCGCTACCCTAATGGCCAACAGGACCAAGACGATCCTGGAAGAGATACGCCAAAAGACAGAAGCGGAGGGAAAACTATACGCAGACTGGCTGCCCTACTAGACGCTTTCGTCGCCAACGCGGCCTCAGACCAACGCATTAAAGTGACTGAGATCGCCGAAGCATACAGGCACTTCTACAGGAACCGGCCCCCCTGCGGGCACCCGCGCCGACCCTACTACCACCCCCGGGAACATCTCTCCCGCCGCGCCCGCAAACCCCCCTACCACGCCCGCTCTATAGCACGGTGGCTAGCGGGGCCCAAACAATAATAAGCGCGGTCGGACTGTAAAAAGGCCCGAACCACCCCGGGAAGCTGTTACGACCGCTCGCTATCGGCTAACCAATAAGAGCAAAGGAGTCGGAACAGGAAAGGACCGGGCCAACACTGCGGCCCGACCCCATAAGAAGAATCCAAGGAAGCACGGACCAGGTGGGCACGTGACCAAAAGGACCTCCCGGCAGGCAAGGATATGTCGGATATGTCTGATATCAACATAGCAGACATAGCAGACATAGCAAGGGCTGCTATGACAGATAGCACTGCTATCAACATAGCAGACATAGCAGACATAGCACTGCGGGACTACGGAAGAGTAACGGATATATAAAGGACACACATTCCCTACCTAGATAGATAGAACAGCTAGTTAGCTCTTCAATAGTCAACTTGACAATACATCTCCTTGCTTGCGAGAGACCGATCAGCAACACCCCGCCCGTGACCCAGACCACCAGACCTTGTCTAAGTCCAAGTCATTCTCATCCAGAATCCAGTCGCTCAGCATAAGTCTCGCCGTACTCG
Source organism: Pseudohalonectria lignicola (assembly GCA_003049395.1). NCBI lineage: Eukaryota > Fungi > Ascomycota > Sordariomycetes > Magnaporthales > Ophioceraceae > Pseudohalonectria > Pseudohalonectria lignicola. The sequence continues at coordinate 83,948 of PYSP01000108.1, forward strand.
TACCCGAACACAAACCCGTTGATTGAGCCCACTAGTATCTTGTATACTAGTAGACCCTGATCGTCACAAGAGAGTCCGTAGGTTGGTCGGTTGGCTCGTTGGCGGGGTGCGTGCGACCTCGGCGTANAGAGAGTCCGTAGGTTGGTCGGTTGGCTCGTTGGCGGGGTGCGTGCGACCTCGGCGTAGGAGGCTTGTGAGCTTGTTTGGGTGGAAGCGGTCATCACTGGGTTCTTCATGATGGCGTCCAGCTGTTCTCGGACGTGTTTCAACTCCTCCCCTATCTGGGCTTTAGTGTCGTCGAGCTGCCGTCGGGTGTCCTCGAGTTGCCGCCGGGTCTCTTCGTGCTGTCATCGGGTCTCTTCGAGCTGCTGTCGGGCTTCTTCGCGCTGCAGCTGGAACTCTTATGCGATAACTTGGAGCATTTGTTCAACCGCCAAATGCCCGTTAGCATCCTTCCGTATATCTTGCGTATATTCCAAAGCGTTATCCATCATCTCAAGCAATTCTTCGACTTCTTCACCCGCCTCTACCTGGTGGTCGTTCCCTCTCTCTTCCTGCCTGGTCCCACCTTCGCCCGCGGTCGCCCGCGCGCCCTTCCTGGCGTTCCTCCTGGTCGTTGACGTTCCATTCTCGTTTGTTTGTAGTGATTGGCGTGCCTTGGTGCTGGGTATTGGGGTGCGAATCGACCTCCTCGGAGCCGTCGAGTCGGGGCTGGCGTCTCGCGCCGTGATCTCGGGTTCTAGCGGCTCCGCCATCTCCGCCGCGCCGCCACGCGTCGCACCGCGGAAAGCGGATGACTCGGTCTGACCCGGAGCTTAATGGCAAATCTCCCCGATTGATCGAGGCCTCAAGAACGACAAGAGGAACAACCTTTTGCAACAACTCAATAAAAAATGCTTAATTGTGCTCTTTTCCTCCGCTACAGAGGGTGGCAGAGATATCCTCTTTTCCAGGAAAGTCACCTGACTTTCCGCGTGACACTGATCGTTCTCAGAGCCACAGAGCGCCAAAGTCGCCGAGCATCACGCGGAATCCATTTCGCAATCGCCCTCGACATGCATGTCGTCGTGCACTTTGGAGTGGCATGAGGCTTTGCGCGGGGACCAGCTACATGCGAGCCGGCGTGGCGTCGGCTGTCCTGGCATCGATTGTAATCGTCGGGTTGAAGGTGGAGGAATACCTGTGTTTGTCAGTTTGCAATGGCTTGCCAAGCGGGTTTTTTGGCGCAGGAAGAACGGCAGAACGTGTTATGCTCGCAGATGCCACACAGAAATCTGTCCAATATCACAGCTGTTTGCAGATGTTTACAGATGAAAGAGCTGATGCAAGGAACGAGGGCAATTGGGTTTGTATTCCGTGTCTCTCTGATGATGTCGATCAAGCATGTCTTACCGCCCTGCTGGCAGTTAGTTGAAGCAGCCTTCGCCCGCACCCCTCCCCTCTGCGGTCCCACTTCATGCGGAGATTACAGAGGATTGTGCAAGGCAGCTGCAAGCAGCTGCCATTCCCAAGTTTTCCTGACAATACCTTTGTACTCCGTACGAAAGCTACATCCCAAAGATTATTCCTGCCAGATCCATTTTTGTTGACTCTGGCTCCAGCGTCTGTAACGGTGGTATGTCGCGTCCCAGACCCACGCATTTCCGCTAGGAGCAACTTGGGGCTGCGAAGAATATGAGGCAGTGGCATTCAATGACGGTCCGGGAAATGACGTGTTGGAGTTTGAACCGGTTGATGCCGAAGAGATGAGGCCCGCCCACCTCCATATGATGTTGCGTTTGTTGGCGGCTTGGACGGTCACTTGTCATGGCTCCAAAGTGGACCCTTCCATCGTTCCGTAGTTTATCCGAACCTGCAGTCTCCGTCGATAGCTTTGTAGTTCTAGCTAGTCTGTCATCCTTCACTTCCACCTTCCAACAGCTTTTACTGCTTCTGTCCAGCCGAAAGCTCGTAGATGCCTGCCTGCACTCGTCTTTCCATAAATTCGTACTTGCTTCTCGCGCAACTCGGACACGACCGGCTTATTATACGATACCGCATATTGCACCACCGAACAAAAACTTGGGCCATATCATTTCCACAAAGAGCATGAGCAAGTTCACGCCAGCCTGCTTGTTACGGACTCTAGCTAAGTTAGGTGTAGACACCGGACAATGCTTCTCCCAGCACCGACCGCGCTCCCCTACTTCTGTGATGCGGCAAATCTGCCCGACGCATTACCAACATCAAGCGAGATCGAAGCAACTACTTCAAACCTACCAACCATTCGAGATCCTCGATTCGGACGCATTGTTCTTGTCAAGGGATGTTTCGTTGTCAAGTATGGTGTGCTGGTTACGGAGAACGAGGGCCATGCTCTCCTCTTCCTGGAGAATTATCCACTTATCCCAGCTCCGCTGCTCTACGCCATGTACCGCGAGGGTGACAAGCTCTACCTTATTATGGGTCTTATGCCAGGGACACAGCTGGGCTTGCTATGGCATGATCTTTCCGAGGGTGAAAAGCTCCATGTCTTAAAGCAACTAAGATCGATCTGGGACTCTATGCGGTCAGTCCCCTCACCCGCGTTGTTTGGTAGCGTCTGTGGAGGTCCTTTACGGCATCGTTTCTTTCTCTGGCCGGAAACGGAACCAAAGATTACGGGACCATTCGAGAAGGAGGAAGATCTCGATATGGCGCTCGCCTTACGGTCGCAGAAGAACTGGGAAAGCAATCAGAGGCGACCATGGACATCTGAGTTCTTTGCTCGACACCTCCCGGTGGTGCTGAAGGGACATGGAAGTGTGTTTACACATGGTGATTTACAGCGCAAGAATATCCTCGTGGAGGAGCTCCCAGCAGAGGGCCATGATGTGAAGAGACGATTCAGAGTCAGCGCTGTCTTAGACTGGGAGGATGCAGGCTGGTATCCGAGCTACTGGGAATATGCAGCGTGCTTTGTGGACTTTCAGTGGGTCGATGATTGGCCGGAAAAGGTTGAGATTATTCTCGACCCTCACCCTCTCGAATCCTCCATGTTGAAGATGGTGCGGCAAGACTTAGACTACTGAGATCTAATTTCGAACGTTTTCTCATAAAATTCCTCATCGCATCAACCCTAGGGATCGGGTGGAGATACCGACAGTGAAGGATCTTGTTCAGGTGGGGGCCATCTCCAACTCGACATCAGCTCCGCACCCAGTGCGACTCGACCTCTCTCCGGCAGACGGCACGAGTGAGAAACTATCCCGTCATATATCAAGTCCCATCTAGGAACCCTTCGCGCCCTTTGTTATCGAGCTTGCCGTGGAGGCTAAACTATATCCCGCTCCATACCGGTCATCGATTTCAGTATTAGTATCACCCTGCGCATCCTGCTGTCCCTCCGCCCGACTCTGAACACGGTCCCGAGAAAGCTGCTGCATAAGCCCTTGCCGATAGGCACGACGATCCACCCTCAGGAATCCCAAGTGATGGCGTCGAGTAGAGATAGTCGACAAAGGCGTCGACATGGTGACGGATGAAATCCTTATGAGGAGTTTCCTAGCCGACCCCGTTAGAAGACCCGTTACACGCTGAAGAATTCGGATTTTCTTACTCCCTGGCGAAAGCGGTGGGATCGGGAAGAGATGCCACGCCTAGAGGAGATTCGGTCCTGGCCAAGGCGGCACTGACAAGACCATGTTGGAATTTCCGCTTAGCGGGCGCATATTCACATTTCAAGACGCAACTCTCACACCTCTTACACCTCGGCAGGTCACCTGAGCATCGAGATTTATGAGACTTGCATGCCATGCAGGCTTGTCGGCCAGCCGACGAATTATCTAGGAGACGTGTAGTTGAGTTGAGCGGCCCTTCTCGGAGACGACCTCGCTCCGCTTTTTGCGGGCGTGTAAGGCCATGGTTTTCGAACGGGCTCTCAGACGACTCATTGTTGGCTGGCGGTCCAAGATGGCTGACATCTGTAACCGCCTGTACATGGGAGACCAAGCCTCCCAGAGGTCTATCATCTGCCATGCCCTTGGCGAGGAGAAGTTTATCAGGTGCGAGGGTTGTGAGCACGGTCCCCTCGGTGGCTGCGTGGTGTACCGCAATCCATTCAACAATGCGTGCGCAAATTGAATTGCCACGAGAGGCGAGAGGCTTTGCGAGTGGAGAACGCACAACGATCTCGACTCAAACGAGGAGCGCGACTATTTGCCGCCCAAGGCACGAGGCGCAGACAGAACCAGAGGCCACGCAGAACGGCAGCGGCATTGTTAAGCTGGTTGTCGGTGCCCTGGCAGAAGAAGTAGGCAAGTGCCGTCGCTGCCGCCGAAGAAGATGCACCGTGAAGCTGGCGCTCAAGCTCCTCGACAATGGTAATGACGAGCATCGTCTTGCCCTTGCCCGGGTCGCCCTTGATCCACAGCAGCCGTGCATCGTCGGCGTCGCGCCAGCGGCGGAAGCCATCGTGGTCGAGGATCCAGTGGGAGGCGCCACGGAAGAGGCCGCCCTTGGTGGCGGCGATGCGATCCTTGTCGTCGCGCGGGTCGGTGAGGCGTAGGTCGGCGAGGCACTGCGTGGTGCGCTCGTCTTGCTGTCTCTCTTCCTGTTTCCGCGCGCTCTCCAGAATGGCTTCGTAAATCTTTTGCAACTGCGTCTGTCGGACTCTGGCTTGTTCAGAAAGGGTGTTGAGCGATTTGCTGATTTCCAAAGTATTGAAGGTGTAGATATCTTGCTGCACGGCCTTCTCGGCGTCCTTGACCGACTGTAGGGCGCCGCCCCAATCGTCCCACTTGATAATATTGCGTAAAAAGGTACTGACGGGTTTTCGGTAGAGAGAGCAGACACGTTTTATCTGGAATGAAAGGAGACTCTTGTAGAGGCTTTCAACATGCTTATTTAGCTCATGTCGTAGTTGGGCCGTCTCGGGGTCCTTCGACTCGAGAAACTTCGACAGCTGCCAATACCAGTCCACCCGAGAGACAACGTGGGAGATGCCATCACGGTGTGCTTTCGATTCACTAGCTGGGTTTTCAAGCACCTGGAAATTTAATGGGTGGTTTCGTTGCTGGCGATGCACTCACCTCGAACAGCAGGCAAATGCCAGCCCACGCGGCGGCGGCTTCGGGGGAGTGCTTGGCGGCCTTGCCGATTAACTCCTTCACGGACGACACAATCCGCATTCCCTCGTGCACGCGCTCCAATCGAGCGGCGGACTTTTCTGTTCTGCGAAGGCTTCCTTGACAGCGTCGTCCATCCGGGGCCGCGCATCGGCGGTGTCGCCGGCCGGGTGTTATATAGGAGATTGGAATAACGCCACAACGAGGGGACTTATACAAGAGATCAAGAAGAGTGCAAAACTAGCCGGATCTTTTCTTGAAGCTATCTGGGGACCTATCGAGTTAGTATCAAAGGAGGAAGAAAAGTGAACTGAGGCAGGAGGATCCGAGCTGTGAGGAGGTGCTTGGGGTGCTTGGGAGAGGCAGCTTCGCCGTCTCGGGACGGGAGCTCAACTGTCGGCAATGGGTGGGATTCCGGTTCGTTGTCGTGGCTGCCCGATCACTATGCACGAAAGGGATTAATGGGATCCGTCGGTCACTGTGATGTCCGAGTCGGCAGGCGCCTTGTCTCCTCGCCTTGGGGCGGGGCCCGGAGTCGTGAGTCGTAGGCGGGGGTGGGTGGGTATCTTGCCCAGGCTTGGTTGGTTCGGGCCGCTCCGATCGTATGTCCGTTCCGTTCCCACCGGGGTTCAAGTGTCCACGGCCCGAGGGTTAGAGTATCGTTTTTTTAATTGTTAAAAAAAAAAGGAGTCTCTCGAACGGGCCAGACTTGCTGACAGATCAGAGGTACCCAAACCTGTTTAGATGTCACGCGCTATTCATCATATTACTAGTAAACCCTGTGGCACTCGCAAGAACTATCCTCCATGTGTAGGTGCTTTACCAAGGTGTTCCCCTGACATACCACGTGCGAGCGGCCCGGTGTCGGTCCGAGGCACCAGGGACTAAGGGGAATCAGGCTTACAGCACGTTTTGCTCATTGGAAGCCCGAAGTTAGATCCTGATAATTAATTATCAAGATGATAGCCACCATTACGATTTCGATCGCCAGGTACGGGGTGAGATTTGGTGTTAAATATCAGAATCCCCAACGGAGAGCGTGATCAAGCCTCAGTCTGGACACACAGGGGTCCTATTAGGTAGGTGGTCATAACCTCCTTCTACTTACCAGGCATCCAGGGACTTTCACTGTTCAAGTCTAGTCCCTATTAACAAACAATGTAATACGTACGTATTAACATAAGATCTTCGTTAACTTCCTCAACAGTCACAATTATCTCACCTATGAAAGAATTGATATTCGTGCCCCGTATTGAGTCGAAGCAGGTGCACAGAGAAGGGAACTGGGTTGTGTGGCTGAGTGGTGTGGCTGAGGAAAAGAGGTGTACCAATTATCAAGCTTCTAGTAAAGGTAAAGTGTACGGATACATACGCAGACAAACCTCGAGCTTCCAACCCACCAGCACACTCAGGCCCTGTACCGTTGGGAACACCCGCATGAGATATTAGTTCTATATCCTGTTCGTTGCGCAAAATTGCGTCGCTTAGATGAGTCGCTAGAGCTCTGCGTCTCACTGCAACTTCGCTACCCACGCAAGCCACCATGGGAGGCCTTGTGCTTCTTCTCGCTCTCTCAGTGAGTCTCCAGCGCTATGCGCCAACATGTTCATTTTCACTTAGAACTCTGTAGCTACCTCACTTATCTAGGTCCATGTGCTGACGTTTTGAGGCAGGTGGTGATGGCGGTGGCGTACGTCGATAGTTTCTTGTTTGCCCTCTCCCGGAGGATTGCTCGTGCCGTAAACGAGAAGTCCAGCGTGTTAACAAGTCGAGCCATCCAGGTCCTTCCTCGCCGGCGCACTACCACTGTCGCTCAGCCTCTCACAATCGCAGCTTCGCCTCATATCTAGCATTGGAGTTGGTATTCTAGTGGGGACGTCCCTCATCGTTATCATTCCAGAAGGAATCGAAGCAATCGCTACGACCGGCGTCGAATCCCAGCCCCATGCTCCACACGACAGCAGACATGCCTTATACAAAGCATCGTCAGCTCTTCCCAGGGGGATCATGTCCCCCGACACGACCGCCGAGTTAGGGAGGCGATCCCTTATCGATCCTGACACCGGTGTACCTGTCACGATTCCGTTGCTCCGAATCGGCGTGCCCATCAAGGCTCCCTCCACGGAACTCGACAGGCGGCGATCGTCATCCGAGGCCGCGGAAAAGAGGAATATGCCCGCACTAGACAGCCAGGAGCATTCGTTCTTGCCGTTCCTCCGGATAGGGGTGCCCACGAACAGCAAGCCGAACAAGATGGCAAGGGAGGAGCCGGAAGTGAAAAAGGCAGGGGATGAAGCCGTCCATGGTCCCAAGGCGGAGCCGGAGAAACACGCCGAGCACACCCTACCGACGTTCTACATCGGCTTCTCTCTCGTGCTTGGGTTTGTGCTCATGTTCCTCATCGATCGGATCCCGCGCCACGCGACGGACCAATTCCAGGCGGCGCCGGCCACGCGCCACATCAGCCTAGACGACCTGGCCTCGTCAAGCGTGCCGGAAAGTGACGAGACGGAGGGTTTCCTGGGCTCGCTCACGCCGAGCCCGAAGCAGTCCAGGAGCCTGGCGACGACAACGGGCCTCGTGATCCACGCCGCCGCGGACGGCATCGCCATGGGCGCCTCGGCCACCACGGCCAACATGAAGCTGGGGCTCATCATCTTCGTCGCCATCATGATCCACAAGGCACCCGCGGCGTTCGGGCTCACGTCGGTCCTCCTGAAGCAAGGGCTCTCGAAACGTGCGGCACGTGGACACCTGATTGTGTTCAGCCTCGCCGCACCCGTCGGCGCCCTATCGACCTACCTGATCGTCTCCCTTCTCGGTGGCAAGAACATCGATGGTGAAACTGGCCAGTGGTGGACGGGAATGCTGCTGTTGTTCTCAGCGGGGACCTTCCTGTGAGTAGCGCCAACACGCCTTTCTACGGTTTTTTTCCCGTGATCACAAGGGGTCCCTCGATAGGCTTCCTAGGGGAGTTTGGCAAATTACCCTACCCAAGCCAAGCTAACGACCTTCTCAACAGCTACGTCGCCATGCACGCCATGCAGGAAGATAGCAACTCCCAAGGCCACGAGCACCACGGCGGCATGAACGGGTACGTGGAGAACGCGGGCATGTCCCAGAGGAAGCAGGCCCGTCCGCAGATCAGGGACACAGTGGCTACCGTCGTGGGGATGCTCCTACCATTACTTACGCAGTTCGGTCATCATCACTAGTGGTGACCGACTGGTCCATTGGCTTTGTGGGAGCCTGTCTATGTGGATCCAGGAGGTTGCTACTTCATTCTCCACGTGCCTGTTTACCTTGTCTCCATCACTGGCGTTTGTATAGATGGTGTTTGGGCGGCCCTGGGGGAAATGTGAATCATCTTACCTGGGAGCAAAAATCTGATCTTGGTCTCTCTCGTTTCGTCTTTGCTCTGCCATATGACGATTTGCCGTTGTTTCGTTTTCTCGTCCATTTCCCTTCCCCTTCTGTCAGAGGTGCCTCCCTAGTGTATGATCTGGATTTCTTTCTACTTTATCATCATCAGATGGGATGATAGGTATACTACAGACCTGTTCTTTCGTGGCGCCTTCGTGATCATGATGAAACGTGACCATTTAAACTAGCCTCAAACGGGCAGTAACGGCAACGTGTACTTTCTTGGGAGGGTGAGAGTGCGAGAGTTTAGTGTGTCGTATAAAAAACGTGCGGGCAATTTAGCCTCGATTCCCTGCCAGAGTACCGTACATAGCATTCCGTACTTGTCTCCGCTAAGTTCCTCCCAAGGGCTCGACAACACTTTCTCTCAACAACCTAGTGTTGTTTGTGACCCCCTCCGATACTCAGCCTAAATGTCTTTTGAAGGGACCCCAAGCCATCCCGCCGGGCCGTACCGGTGGGGCCTCATCCAGTTGTCCCACTGCCACTGCTTCCAAGCAATTTGCCTTGCACGATATCCCGCCACCAGGCGCTGTGGAGGCTTCATTCGTCATGTCCTCAAGTGGCAGATATGTTCGCGATATTGGCCGAAGATGCTAGATAGTACCGACTACGACAGTAAAGAACTTCTCTCGCTCTTACGTGGTGGCAAGAGCCTCTTCTTCTGGGACGTGAACCTTCTCCTCCGCGAGATCGAGGACAGCATGACGGCGGAAGTGGTCGATATCCCGTTCGTTTCGAAGGGCTCCAACAATTATGTAGGTATCGTATCCTTTCTAGTATTCCTACCCGTCAGCAGTATTTCTAAGATATGAAAACCTCCCCAGGGATTTTATTTGGATGTCAGACGGAAAGCATATCGTTACACGTCTTGCTCGGGGTGATGTGAATACGCAGTGCTATGATGGCTCGGACATGGACTATCTCCTTCAGGAGCATGAGTTCCAGGTCAGCACCTATGCTCTTCTCCAGCAATTAGAGCCCAGGATCCCAACTCCGCGCGTTCTTTACCACCGTACCACTATTCAATACGCCGCTCCTAAGGTTGATGTATCTAAGGATATTTCCGGCCGCGACTTGATAGTCTTGGAGAGAGGAATGGGAGAAGAACAAATGGCTCCAGATGAGCTTCGAAGGCAAGGTTCGTCATTTTCTCCTAACCTCTCCCCCCCGGGTTGGAATAAGCAAGGATTCCAATTCCACATCTTTCTCTCTCATATCCGAGTTTCGTCCCTACTCGCGTGGTCTTAACTTTATTATATACCGTTCAGGCTTCCCTCCTCAGTCAGGCGGCCCTCATTCGTGCGTTCCTGTTCGACCCTCAACTGCCACCCGACTTTACTGAAGCGTGGCTCCTTCCACGAACCTTCAAATTTATGCCTAAGGAAACCCCCCTCCCGATGGCCCCAACGAGGGAATTTTGGGTCGCAATGTTTACAGCCAGAATCGAGGCCACTATTCGCGAGGAAGGCGACCCGATCGGCTGGGAGGAAGGTGGACGGTCGTCGCCAAAGCCAAGCAATCCCTGCTACGCTTCCTCCCGCACATACTGCCTACCGGAAGTACTAATAACGAAGCTTCTCTTTACCGCCTTGTACTCGATCACGGTGATTTTGGTATCCATAATATGTCGATTACGGTCGATTCGGCCGGGAGGCTCGATATCACGTCTCTGTTCGACTGGGAAACCGGGCACCTCGTCCCTGCTAGCCTCACCGACCCAGAAATGGCCCTGCCGGTTGACCTGATCACAGACGAGGAGGGCGCGCCTTCGGTTACTCGGACCGACGGACATACGCCAGAGGAGATCGAAGAGTACATGAGGCACGCGAGCCAGTATATCAAGGTTCATTACCTCCTCCCCCCCTACACCTCGAAATTCCCCTGCCGACGACGTTAGAAGTAAATCGAATCTACTAACAGCCGCTGTCGTCGAAGGCCCTGTGCGACTACACGCCATTCTTTCAGCGGGCGATTCAGGCTGGAAAAGATGTTCGCCACTTGCGGTTTGCTCTCAAACGTTGGAGGGGCGACGACCCGGAAGGATACTTTGGGGAGCTTGGCATTTGGGCTGAAAAGAGACTAGAGGAGATAGCTCGCGCAGAAGCTGTATGATGTCCACTGGAGCCCTGTTGGTGAAGACGGGAAGGAGTTCATGTTCGTGTAGGGGATGTTCTGAAAATTGCATTCTGTGGGTATTGCAGGATTGGGCTCGCCAAACACCACCCATCAAGGGCTTCCAGCTTGTGGGAGTGGCCTCTTTTGGCCTTGATCAAGTAGGCCTCTGTCGTCAGCGGGAAATCGAGGGCATTACTTACGTCTTTGCTATGGCCTCTCCTTCCTCCCTTGATAAGCGCTCCTTCGCCGGGAGCCCCCTGAGGTCCTTTATCCGGCGTTCCTAATCGGAATGGTATACAGGCAGGAACCCCGTGGTCGCCTCAAACGGGGCCATTCCTACCAGGGACGCGTGCGGGTTAGAGGTCTGCACCCAATTCAAAGCCGGAATCGCGACGTCCCAATTGTCCTAATGATGGGTTAACCATGGCCGAAGGCGCTGATCCACATATGCATTCATGACCTCCGCTTACCCCGCCGTCTGTGGGCGTCCTGCGGAGGACAACTTCCAACGAACGCCCAAAACATAAGAAAGCTTGTCCATGAGATCTGACGTGAATTGGGGACCTCGGTCGGAAACCACTTGGAAACCACCACTGCCGGGAACCCGTATACGCGGAACAGGCCCTCGTAATACATTCTGGTCGCGTCCCCGGCCGTAGCCTTACGTTTGCAAGGGACGCACCACGAACGGTTTGACAGGCAGTCCACCATAACAAAGAGGTTGCCGTTCCCGCGCTTGCTCTTGGGCATGCTGTTGGAGTCGATGGCTACCGTCTGCCACGGCTGGAGTGGCATTGGCAGCGGTTGTAGAAGGCCTGGCGTTTTGTCCCTACGTGACTTGGCCGACTTACAAGGACAGTTGGCCACGAACCAATCCGTGTCTCCTGACAACTCCGGCAGGGCCTCGCCGTCCTCCAACAAGGCCACCGCTGGCTCCTATAGCGGGATTGTCACGTCCACCGCGTACACCCTAGCGTGGGCGGGGTCTCCCAGGGGCCTGTATATGGCCGCGTACCGCGTGGTCTCCTTCCTGGCCTCCTGGGTCCGAAGATCATCTGATTTCCGTGTCAGCGCGTCCGCGGTCGCGTTCTCCCGGCCGACCCGGAACTCAAACTCGGCATTATACTGGATCCCAGTTCGGCCCAGCCCACCTGGCGGAGGTTTAACTGTGCTTGGTCCCGAAATATTCAAGGGCCTGATGCTCGGTGATCACTTCGAAAGGCTCCTGCCGCTGATGACCGATCAGCTCTAGCCGGCACATTTTCAAGGCTTTGATAACTGCCAGCAACTCCTGTCGTGGGTGGGATAATTATGTTCCGCGCCGTGCATTGTTTCGGAAAAGAAGGCACAGGGATACCACCCGTCTTCCCACTCCTGGCTGAGTATTCCTGCCCCGACACCGTCTCTCCTGCACATTGTGGTTGCCTCCTCCCTTCATTTCTAAACTAGTATGTCAGGTGTCCGGGTTGGGAGGGAAGCCAAGCCATCGGGCTACACGGCGGAACGGCAATGGAAGGGAAGGGGGAAAGTCCTTGGGACGAGAGTTTACTACGTAGTAAGAAGGCTGACAAACGATCGGTCAATCCAATAGGTACCTAGGAACCTACCTAGTCAAGTAGGTTGAAGCCTCCTGTCATCGTTCGACCCTCCATGTGTTACCTACGGATTGTACTACTAACTGTAGCTGAGAAGTTAGGTGAGTTGGTGCCAGGGGGTTGCGTCAGGTTGAATACGGGGTTAATGCCGAGGTAGGTACCTACCTACCTCCAGAAAACTGCCTCTGTGGAAGGCGACCTGCCTCACATGCTTGGTGAACTTCTTCGTATCGTCAAAATTCTTTCAAACCCATCCGTTCAGAGTACCATTCTTGTCACATCCATATTCATAGAACAAGGTCGTAGCATTGCGAGCATACGAACTGAAAGGGTGTGTCTCGTCTCCCGTAAGCAGAAGGGCCCGCCAACAAAGTGGGTGTCCCGAGCCGAAGAGAGGGGAGGGACTGGACGGGACCGCGGGCATCTGCGGATGCACACAAAAGCGGATGGAGCGGTTCAGCATCCCCTTTTAGCGGTAGGCGTTCTAGCGGAGGCTTTCAATGGAACCTTTCAGGCCATGCACGGAGATGCGTCTGGAGAAGCTTCGGGGCAAGCCTATTTGACGATTGAGCCCGTGGTTGTTTCATGGTGGGTGCCCGAATTCGAGCGAGTTGGATCCAGAGGGATCGTGAGAAAGAAAGGGAGGGACTGAGCGAGAGAGCAGAGAGAGCTGGGCTTCGTGGCACCACAACAACAGAGGGGATCTGGACCTCGTTCCGTGTTTGGTCTATCCTGATCAGTCGTACGGGAAAGCGACAGCACAACATCAGAGCACTGGAGCACCCCAATCACGAGAAAGAACTGAAGTGACATCCCATTCATTATCCATTTCACCAAGCTCCCTTCCATGTTTCCCCGGCTGGTTATTGTGGCGTGAAGTGAAGCCAAGGCGTTGGGAAGTCGAGCCGAGTCGAAACCTGAAGCTGCAAAACATGGCATGACCTCTAAAATGGGCGACCTGCATATTACCTGGGTAAGCAATGCACTGTGGCGGTCAGTGGTGGTAATTGGGGTCCATTTCCCCTGTATTTTGGGGGGACACCCTCCCTAGCCCCGCTGCACGTTTGATGATGCGCTATTATGGACCCTAGCGGTCTGCCTACATGTAGGTTAGGCACAGGATGACCCCGTGCTTGTCAGGACCCTACTGCGCAGCGCAACATCGGGCACGACCGCTGCGTGCAACGACCAGACGCCACCATTGATTGAGAGAGCAGCGGCACTGGACGTTTGGCCCCAGTCCAGTTACCTCTTCCCCTTCTAACGCCAGCTCTGAACAGACCAAAGACCATCTCCCGACGGCCACTCATTGAATTGGGTTTCTACGCGTCGGAACGGCACCGTCTTCGTTTTCTTTTGCTTCTCTCATTTGTTGGACGCTGCTTCGCTAGGGTTAAATGTGCATTAGGCGAATCTCTGGCGTCCCACGCAGTGACAGTAGAGTCCAGGCAGGTACAGAGGTATGCCCTTCAAGTAGACGTCTCTAACCACACGACTCGGCACTCCCTATAATCCGTCCGCAGCGCTCCACGCCCATCCAAATCCGGTTCCCATTCCTCCTCCGCAACCATCCAGTACACACACTTTCCCATCGTCCCTTTAAACTCCCGTCAGCACCATCGGGAGCGTCAGCGCCGCCTTCGAGGTCTATTTTCCCTTCCGCAAAACCGGACCCTCGACCCCGACCACCTCTACGAGAGACCTCCTGGCCTACTTTCGGTACGGGGAGCGAATTGTGTGTGTCGAGAGTTCGTCTTTTGGCTGTTTGTGCTCGATCTCTGGCAGATTATCTTCCTCCAAAGCAGACCCTCCATTTAACAAGACGATCCGACACCCAATCGACTTCGAACGAACGGTCAGAGTTTAGGTTAGCGCCCTGAACTTTTCCGACTTTCTCGACTGCGTGTGTCATGCCCCATCAAAGGCATTGCATGCTTTCGTACTGACAAGGTTTTTCTCCAAACAACGTGGCAGTCAGGCAATTTATACCCCGCCACAGGCGTTGGAGACGGTTCGCGTTGATCACACCCAGTTGTCTGTCGTAGTAGCTACATAGGATCGGTCACGGCCTTGCTGCTGTCGAACGCTCCAGTCCGCGGTTCCCTCACGGGACTTGTCTCAGACTGCACCTGGCCCAACTTCCGTGGCTTGTCGACAACGTTCTCGCAATGGCTGGTTACCACAGGCCTCTCAGCTTTTCCGAGAGGCGAGGAAGCATGTTTAATGGCGAGGAGTTGAGCCTGAACACGACGGCTGGCATTAAGATGGTCCAGCCGCGGCCTCCGAGAGGTCCTCCGACACCCAGCATGAGCACACCGGCTGCGGATTTCGACCAGGCACTCACTGGCTCCCCGCCCCCGCCCCCAACCCCGGCCGCATCGCCAGGGCCCTCCCACAGCCAGCTCGACTGGAGCGGCGCTGCGGACGACGAGGACTTCTTCCTCGCCAAGGTCCGTTCGCATTTCCAGAACTGCACCGGCCCCCAAAGGACACGAATTCTCGCCGACCTGCTCAACCTGTGCACAAGCCAGCAGCTCAGCTTCGTGCACCAATTTGTCAGCCCGCTGTTGAAGAAGGACCCCTTCACCAGCCTCCCTGACGAGTTGTGTCTTCGGGTATTTAGCCTCCACCCTTCACAGGCCATGCCTCCGCTTTCGCTTTCTCTTGGCTTCATCATGTCAGATTTGCTTACACATGTCGGGACAGATCCTCTCGTTCATCGACGACCCCAAAGTCCTCGCCCGTGCATCCCAGGTGTCGAGAAGATGGAGGGATCTACTGAGCGATGACATGACATGGAAGAACCTCTGCGTCAAGCATGACTATGGCCGCAGGCTCTCGGAAGTGCATCCCGGCCTGTCGCCGTCGAGCCACTCCATGGTCCGCCCGTCCGTCTTCCCGCTCAGCGTCTCCGACACCGACTTTGTCAACCACAGCTTCCCCGGCGCCCTGCCGACGAGCTCCGTCCGCATGTCTGCGTCGTCCAGCTTCGATGGGGCCTCGTCGCTGTCCTCCCGCCCGACGATGAAGACGTACAAGTCGCACTTCAAGCAGAGATATCTGGTTGACGCGGCTTGGAGGACAGGCGGCCGCAATGTCACGCGCAACATTACTCAGGAGGGCGGGGTGGTGACTAGTCTGCATCTCACGCCCAAGTACATCATCGTGGCTCTTGATAATGCCAAGATCCACGTTTTTGATACGGAGGGTAATGCGCAACGGACTCTTCAGGGCCATGTTATGGGCGTCTGGGCAATGGTGCCATGGGAGGATATCCTCGTCAGCGGAGGTTGTGACCGTGATGTCCGGGTGTGGGATCTCTCGACTGGGTATGTTGTTGGATACCCGCGGAGTGATCAAGCAATGGCCGTGCTAGCAGCATTGTTGCTAACCTAGCCCCTATCTTTTGCAGTGCGTGCCTCCACACTCTACGTGGGCACACGTCCACCGTCCGGTGCCTCAAGATGTCCGACTCGAACACTGCCATCTCCGGCTCTCGGGATACCACCCTTAGGGTCTGGGATATCAGATCTGGCCTCTGCCGAAACGTCTTGGTCGGCCACCAGGCGAGCGTGAGGTGCCTCGAGATCAAGGGCGACATCGTGGTTTCCGGCAGCTACGACACCACAGCCAAGGTGTGGAGCATCTCGGAGGGTCGATGCCTCCACACCCTCCAGGGACACTACAGCCAGATATATGCCATTGCGTTCGACGGCTTCCGAGTTGCCACTGGCAGTTTGGACACCAGTGTCCGAATATGGAACGCTGCCACGGGGTTTGTACCCTAACTTACATATCTCCCCGTTGCTCTATTTCCCTCTTGCTCTCGGCGTTGAACGAGCTGCCACGGTTGCTGACAGGGGAAATTCTCATCAACAGTGAATGCCAGGCGGTTCTCCAAGGACACACCTCCCTCGTCGGCCAGCTGCAGATGCGGGGCGACACGCTTGTGACGGGCGGCTCGGACGGTTCCGTGCGTGTCTGGTCGCTTTCCAAGTTCTGCCCCATTCACCGGTTGGCGGCCCACGACAACAGCGTCACGAGCCTGCAGTTCGACGACACGCGTGTCGTCAGCGGAGGCAGCGACGGTCGCGTTAAGATCTGGGACCTCAAGTCCGGCCACCTCGTACGCGAACTGGTCGCCCAGTGCGAGGCGGTGTGGCGCGTCGCCTTTGAGGACGAGAAGTGCATCGCGATGGCGTCGAGGAATGGAAGGACAATCATGGAGGTTAGTAGAGTTTTCCCTCTCCAGCTACCCACCATCCAAAACCCAGCTACCTCTTGTAGCTAAGGATTAGTTCTCGACAATGCTCGAACATGACCTCTTGCTAACAATTGCTTCCCCTCTTCAGCTCTGGTCGTTTTCACCCCCAGAAGAAATACTCTACGAGCGGCCCGTGTCACTGCCCCAGCGGCCACACGATGCCTCAAACAGGCCAATGAGCGCACTATCTCTGGACTATCGATCTTCACAGGCCCTGCTCCCCGGCATCCCGAGGCGGGATAGCTCGGACGTCGACATGAGAGACGCCGGTCCGTCAACTGCACCGCTACAACAGGGAAACACGACATTCTTCCACGATGACTAGCGGCTGCTACCTCGAGGATCTCACGACATGCGACGAGTCTGTGGTTTCAGACTCTTCTCTCATAATATTTTCTGGCGGTGCAAAGTCCAATGGCCTGTTATCTCGGGAACCTGGAGGTTCCCGGACTTTTCTTTGCTGTGTTTTCCCCTTCTTTCTTTCCTTTGCCCCAGCAGCTGCGCCTGATCCGCAGTAGCATCACCGTGAGCATCATAACAGCATTATCAACCGCATCGGGATCAATTCTTGCTCTTATCTCATGTCCCGTGCAGATTTTTGCTTCCTTCTTTTCCTCCTTCATGTTTTTCCCTGCTTCATTTTTGTGGCATCTGGCTAGGTAGCGGAGTGGAGGGCATTCTGGCTAATCAAAATCTCGGCGGGTGGTTTTCAATCCTTATGGTCGACGTGGGAGGAATTGGTGGGAGTTAATACTGTGCATCCACGTCTCCCCTAGTTTCCTTCATCTCGTTCAACCAAAGTTATGGGGGGCATCGCCGGCGTTCTGCTGTGTGGTTGCTTTATCAAGCATTAGGGAGGATGGTTTCTGTCTGAACTGTGGGATCAGACCGGTCAGTGGCTGGGCATCATATATGTGTAGCCTGGACAAGACGGTATATATTTCAGCAATGAATAGCCCTTGGCCCGTCAATTACAGCACCGTGATTCCGTGAGGAGATCGTGATGTTAATGCCAGAAGATTTTGTCTCGCGCCTGCTGTTATTCATTGCTCAAACCAGCACCGCATTCATCCACTTTAAACCTGACAGGGGTTTCTCATTAGATCATGTTACAGCAGGTTCAGGAAGATCAAGACGAGGGTTTTCCCCAGAAGCAATCTTCTGGGCGAAGGCAAGGAGAAACCGCGGAATAAGGAAAAGGCCAAAAAAAGAAGTCCTAACGCACTGAGGTTATACCTAGTAGTACTGTTATAGAGTGTCTTGTCCGAATCTCACGCAAGGGCTAGAGATATCCGATGGGACATCCGTTGTATAATCCACGTGACCCCATCAAGCCCGCTCAGGTCCGAAGTCGACTTCCGAATGTTGATTAGCGTGGTTCAACAAGCTGGCAGTTCGCCAAGCTCACTCCCAACATACCCTAACACCCGCCAAAAAAAGTTTGGCAGCTTCGCTGCTCGGAGGCCGAACTTGATTGTCAGCTCCCGACCCCGTACTCTTTTTAGCTGCTCAACACTAAACCTATCTACCATTGCCAACCTCCCACACACATATTTGGACAGAGACTCGCACTGCCCATCATGTTCTCCCGTGGTCTGAGGATAAGTCGAGCGGTGCAGCAGGCGACGCCTCTACGGCCGCGCGCACAGATTCCCCTCAGCACCGCCGCGAGGAGGACCGTCACGACCGATGCCGCATCCGCGCACGTTGATAAGAGCGCAGTTCCGAAGGTAAGCAGACCAGGACCAGCCACAGCAGTCGGCTGCCGCGAGAAATTCATCTATGGATAGGAATTGAGCCAATTGACCGTGTTTGGGTAGCAACTCGGGCCAATGCACCTATCTGTTTCATTTCGTTGAGGGACAAGTGGACTAATTGATTGCTCGTGATATGGTTGCCAGTCCGACGACGAACCTTTTACGATCAACCTTAGCGATGAGAGCTTTGAGACCTACGAGCTGGACCCTCCCCCTTACACTCTGGAGGTGACGAAGAAGGACCTGAAGCAGATGTACTACGACATGGTCGTTGTCCGGTATGTGCGGTGCAACCCTCTGGCTCAGTGCATTTACGACCCAAAGCGACTGACTTACTCGTCCACCCCGGGGCAACAGGCAAATGGAGATGGCCGCCGATAGGCTGTACAAGGAGAAGAAAATTCGGGGCTTCTGCCATCTGTCAACCGGCCAGGAGGCCGTGGCCGTGGGCATTGAGCACGCAATCAACAAGACGGACGACGTCATCACTTCGTACCGCTGCCACGGCTTCGCTTACATGCGTGGCGGCACGATTCGGTCCATCATCGGCGAGCTGCTTGGCCGCCGCGAAGGCATCGCCTATGGCAAGGGCGGCTCGATGCACATGTTCACCAAGGGCTTCTATGGCGGCAACGGCATCGTCGGCGCCCAGGTCCCTGTCGGTGCCGGGCTCGCCTTCGCTCAGAAGTACACGGGCGGCAAGAAGGCCAGCATCATCCTATACGGTGACGGCGCCAGCAATCAGGGCCAGGTTTTCGAGGCGTTCAATATGGCCAAGCTCTGGAAGCTGCCGGCCCTTTTCGGCTGCGAGAGTGAGTTGACGTCCTTCTGATAAGCATTTGGGATCCCCCTTCTGACAAACAAAAATCCGACTTTGCCGCCAGACAACAAATACGGTATGGGTACCTCTGCGTCCCGCTCATCAGCCCTGACCGACTACTACAAGCGCGGCCAGTATATCCCCGGTCTCAAGGTCAACGGCATGGATGTCCTCGCGGTCAAGGCGGCTGTCAAGTACGGCAAGGAGTGGACCGAGAATGACAACGGGCCCCTGGTGCTCGAGTACGTGACGTACCGCTACGGCGGCCACTCCATGTCCGATCCGGGCACCACGTACAGGACCCGTGAGGAGATCCAGCGGATGCGCTCGACCAACGACCCCATTGCCGGCCTGAAGCAGAAGATCATCGACTGGGACGTGGTCAGCGAGGAGGAGCTTAAGACTATGGATAAGGAGGCGCGCAACATGGTCAACGAGGAGGTCAAGGCCGCCGAGGCCATGGCACCGCCCGACCCCACCCAGCAGATCCTGTTCGAGGACATCTACGTCAAGGGTACGGAGCCGCAGTTCATCCGTGGGCGGACGCCGGATGAGCTGTTCTACTTCAACTAAGACAAAAGGGGAGGTTTCCTTGTTGTGGTGTTGTAGAAGAGGGGTGGCATTCAAAGGACCAAACTGGTCAGCAGTGCGACCCATATACCTACCTAGCCTACCTAGGCACCGTGCGTAACCAAAACATTGCCAGCTCTAGGCAGTCTCGGATGTACAATACCTTTCAAAATAAGTTTTAGAGGTTTCCTTTAGCACTGGGTTGGAATTGAAATCGTTTCATTTGTCTACCTAGTCAGCGAACTGAATGCCGCCTTTAGAAATCATTGTTTGTGGAGGCTTAAATATGCAATCCGCAGACCGGAAGTGCATCAGTTTGGGGGTCTCCGACACGTGACTTCGCCTTCGCTAACCCCCAAAGCAGCAGGGATCATTTACGCGTGGAAGGCGCGTCTCTGTCGCGCTATCTGGGATCCCCCATCCGCACTGAATGGTAGGTACATGGTTGACCCAACACCATTGAATGATTGGACAGTGTCTTCCGTCTCTCTAGGCCACCAACCCGACTTCACTCTTTGATGTAGCGCTTGCCCAATCGGAGGATCGAGATAAATCCTCCATATATTTGACCTGTCCCACCCGCCACCACCTATCACCAATTACCTCTCTTGCCCTCCAGACGACGCAACTCTGGCTTCAAGGCGATTTCTCCTCGCCCTCGCATCAACGAGCGCATACCGCCCATTGTTGCTCAGGATGGCCCCGAAGCAGGCCACCTTGGGGTATGTGAAGCCTTCCCAGACTACTCTAGGGCATGTGAAGCAAAAGCAAACCCCTGCGGAGTTTAGCTATTCTCTCATCTCCCGTCCCGCCCTGCTCACATCCCGATCTTGTTGCTAACACTTCGGCCCTTCCGCTTCGTGAAGGAAGTTCTTCGGGAAGTCGATTGGTACCCAGTCCGCCCCTGCGCAGCAGACGAAACTTTCCTTTACCACAAAGACTGCTTCCAAGGACAAGAAGAAAGATGAGGTTGCAGAGAATGCCAGTACCAAAAAGAACGTGACGCCCGAGAAAGGTTCGCTGTTCGCTTCCTTGTACCCCTCCTGCATCTTTTTGCCAACCGCTGCCCCTCAGGATTTGGGCTCAAACGTTGACCTAAACCGGCCTACATGCGGGCAGATGCAAAGAAGCGCTCTCGTGCCGTTCCCACGACTAAAACGTCGCCACGCCCGAGCATCAGTCCGGCCGAGGAGCCAGAAGTCGCCGAGGACGACGTGGCTAAGGAAGGACCTCCCGTCAAAAGGGCAAGACGAGGTCGCAAGATAGTCGATGAGGATGACGAGGACGATGATGTGGAAATGAAGGATGTGCCTCCTCCGAAGGCTCTCAAATCGAAGAAAGGGCGGCCTGTGGCTCCCGTAAAGGAAGAGGGCGAGGGAAAGGATGAGCCATCCAAAGCCGCCAAGGGGAAACCGACCAATGAGATAGAGCCGAAGGCTAAGTCTGCTCCTGTTTCAAAGCGGGCCAGAGGCGAGGTCAAGGAGGCGGAGGAGGACTCGGGCAAAGAAGCGTCGGCTGCCGAGTCCGCCTCAGAGGCCGAAGATGAGATTGAAGAGGATGACGACGAGGACGAGAAGCCCGAGGCGGCCGCCAAGGCGCGCAAGACGGTGCAGACTCTCCTGAATACGGTTACCAAGGATCCTTACCCCGACTGGAAGCCCGGCGAGCCAGTCCCATATGCGGCGCTCTGCACTACCTTCTCCCTCATTGAGCTGACGACGAAACGGCTCATCATAATGGAACACTGCTCCCTATTCCTCAGACAAGTCCTTCGCCTGACGCCCGAGGACCTCCTTCCCACCGTACTCTTGATGATCAACAAGCTGGCGGCCGACTATGCCGGGATCGAGCTGGGAATCGGCGAATCGCTGATTATGAAGGCCATCGGCGAGTCGACGGGCCGGAGCCTGGCGGTTATCAAGCAGGACCAGAAGGAGATCGGGGACTTGGGCCTCGTTGCGGTCAAGTCGCGCTCGACGCAACCGACCATGTTCAAGCCGAAGCCCCTGACGGTGCGTGGCGTGCTCAAGGGCCTGATCGGGATCGCGACCGTGACGGGCAATGGCGCACAGGGCAGGAAGGTGGACGGTATCAAGAAGCTGCTCTCGGCCGCGGACGTCAACTTCCCCTCTGGGAAGGTCGACATCACGAAGGACAAGGGCGGACCCAGCGAGGCCAAATACATCGTCCGGTTCCTCGAGGGGAAGCTGAGGCTCGGGCTGGCGGAGAAGACTGTGCTTGTCTCGCTTGCCCAGGCCATCATCGCCCATGAGGCGATGCAGAAGGGTAACACCCCTAGCACATCGGACGTTGAGAAGGCCGAGGCCATGCTGAAGACGGTGTATAGGTATGGGCATATTCATCTAGTCATTCTCACTCCACACACATTGTCACTTTCAGTTGCTGACCACCTGTTGTGTATAGTGAGCTCCCCAGCTACGAGCTCATCATCCCTGCCGTCCTGGAACATGGCATCATGAACCTCAAGGATAACTGCAAGCTCAGACCCGGAATTCCGCTGAAGCCCATGCTGGCAAAGCCAACAAAGGCCATCACAGAGGTTCTGGACCGTTTTGAGGATCAGACGTTCACGTGCGAGTACAAGTACGATGGCGAGCGGGCGCAGATCCACTACGTAGCCAAGGACTCGGACGAGGAGCTGAGCCAGGCACTCCCTGGGGCAAACAAGGCCGCCGCGGGCGGGGTGGCAGCCATCTTCTCGCGCAACTCGGAGGACCTCTCCAAGAAGTACCCGGACATCCTGGCCAAGCTGCACACGTGGGTGAAGGAGGACACCAAGAGCTTCGTGCTCGACTGCGAGACGGTGGCGTGGGACGTGGACGAGAAGAAGGTGCTGCCCTTCCAGCAGCTCATGACGCGCAAGAAGAAGGACGTCAAGATCGAGGAGGTCAAGGTCAAAGTGTGCGTCTTCGCCTTCGACCTGCTCTACCTGAACGGGGAGGCCGTGGTGGAGAGACCGCTCAGGGAGAGGCGCGAGCTGCTCGTGCGCTCCTTCAGCCCCGTCGAGGGCGAGTTCGCCTTCGCGACGAGCATGAACGGCCGGGAGGTGGACGAGATCCAGGCCTTCCTGGACGAGAGCGTCAAGGCCTCGTGCGAAGGCCTAATGGTCAAGATGCTCGACGGCGGGGAGAGCGGGTACGAGCCCAGCAAGCGGAGCCGCAACTGGCTCAAGATCAAGAAGGACTACCTCTCGGGCATCGGGGACTCGCTCGACCTGGTCGTGCTGGGCGCCTACCACGGCAAGGGGAAGCGGACCTCGGTCTACGGCGCCTTCCTGCTGGCGTGCTACAACCCGGTGGACGACAGGTACGAGACGGTGTGTAACATCGGCACGGGCTTCTCCGAGGCCGTGCTGGAGGAGCTGCACTCGCAGCTCGAGGGCACGGCCATCGACCGGCCCAAACCTTTCTACTCGCACAGCTCCGGGGGCCAGCACCAGCCGGACGTCTGGTTCGAGCCCCGGTTCGTGTGGGAGGTCAAGACGGCCGACCTGACGCTCAGCTCCAGGTACAAGGCCGGCATCGGGGAGGGGGTCGACCCTTCGGGCGCAAAGGGCATCAGCCTGCGGTTCCCTAGGTTCATCAAGGTCAGGGACGACAAGAAGCCCGACGAGGCGACGTCGAGCCGCCAAGTCGCCGAGATGTACAGGAGGCAGGAGAGCGTTGGGGGTGCGGGGAAGGGTCCGGCTGTGGATGACGATTTCGAGTATTAGGCGGTTTTTTTTCTTACTTTTGTTCTTTTACTTTTCGCTTCATATATATATAGTCTTGAGTTACGATTTGTCTGTCCACACAATTTTTCGTTTTATTTATTAAAAGCCTTAGTTCAGTAACCCATCCTACTTCACTGTTTTGCCCTTCTTTATTTGCTTGAGTTCCCCAGCGCGTATGGGCCATGTCATGATTTTGTTCTTCACAATGAAGCTCCTTTCCCCCCTTGGTTTACCGTGCTAGTGCCTGCTGTTTCCCAGAATATGTCTAAGATGAAACCATTTTATTTTTTCCTAATAATATGTATTAAAAAAATCTCAAAAAGTATGAAGATAGATGTCATGAATTCGTGGTCACGTTCACTAGACGTTACACTGTCGGCCGTTTTTCACCTCGTACAAAATGGGACACCCATGTCCCCATCCCTCCCTCTCAGCTAGGTAGTCAGTCAACCCCAACCCAGTCCCATTCGCCTTTTTCACCCCTCCTTCTTCTCCCTCTCCTTCTCCAGCTCCTTCTCCAGCTGGGCGAGGCTCTGGCCCTGGTTCGCAGGCGCGGCGGCCACGGTCTTGCCGGCGACCTCAAATGTCCTCATCTTGCCGAGGGTGCGCCTCCGCATGGTGGCCATGATCTGTGCCTCCATCTTCTCGATGCCGGCCTCGACGTCCTCGTCCTCCTGGGCGTACATCTTGGTCCGCTGCCGGTCCCACCAGAGCCAGCAGGCGACGACGATGAGGGTGATGGGTACGGCCAGGGCGAAGTAGACCCAGAGGCTGGTGGCCACGACGGCCTCCCCCTCCTGCGGCTGGAAGTTGAAGAAGGTCATGCTGAAGACGGAGGCCAGGTAGGTGGCCGGCAGGAAGATGGCACCCAGGAGCGACAGCGTCTTCATGCTGTTGCTGTCCCGCTTGGAGGCGTGGGCCAGCCGCCTCTGCTGCCCGGCCATCTCCAGGTTCAGTTTGGACTCCTTCTGGGCGATGACGTTGTACAGCGCGGCCCGCTGGATGTTGAGCCGCTCCAGCGTTGTCCAGGCGTAGTTCTCGATCCCCTTGAGCTTGGCCCGGTAGAAGTCGAGCCGGCTGAGCATGCCCCGGTGGAGCTTGTCCAGCTCTCCGTAAGGGCCGCCACCCCTCTCAAGCGGAACCCGCACCAGCCTCTCGCGGAACAAGAGCAGGGCATCCTCCATGCTCTTGACGATCTCGAGGTAGGCCTGGGGCCGCTTCCAGAGCACCTGGGAGTGGCACTCGACCAGGTCGCGGTTCAGCTGGTCCAAGTCCGAGTCGCGCATGCGCTTGACGGCGTCGTCCTCGTCGTGGATCTCCTCCCGCATGGTGACGGCGTGCTCGAGCCGGCGAAGCCACTCGCGCGTGTCGCGCTGCTTCTGGTCGTTCTTGGACGACAGGTCGTGGCTGAGGATGATGACGGGCAGGAGCATCGGGTGGCCCACCTGCTGGGAGCAGCCCCTAAGGTGCCGCACCGCCTCGACCATGTCGGACGACTCGGTGCCCTTGGCGTACCCCGTCGTGATGCCCGTCAGGAACGAGTACGAGAGCATGAGCTCCCAGCCCCTCGTCTTGCCCTTCTTGCGCACGTCCGACTTGCGGAACACGACCTGCAGGTGCGCGTCCTGGTCGTCCTGGTCCATGGCGCACCAGAAGAAGGGCCCCACGACCGAGGTGCTCTCGATGGCCCGGAAGGGGAGGCGGAGCACCCGGACCATCTGGTCATACTGGTTGGCTGTGAGGGAGATGTAGTGCGGTGTGAAGGTTTCCGGGTGTTGGGCCTTCTGCTGGAGACTGGGCAGGCGAGGGCATTTTTAGCTTCAGTTGAGCCTCATCTATCCGCCCAGCTTGCACGATGGTATTGGGG
>PYSP01000109.1:0-38516 GCA_003049395.1 Pseudohalonectria lignicola
ACCCACCCCAAGCCCTAAGACGGTACCGTGTATGTGCCGTAACCTTTGCCGATGCGCTAACTTCTCCTACTTTTGGCAGCCATCGCCGGCCTCTTGACTGTTTACGCCGCCTTCGACATGATCACATTCAACCGCAAGCGCAGGGCCGAATTCATCGAGGCCCAAAAGCGCATCCACGCCGACTCGCTCGAGGCTGCCCGCTTGGCCTACATGCGCGGCGACGCCACGGAGGAGCAGATCGCCCTCGTCGACGAGGCAAACGCGAGGGCCGAGGGCCTACACTTCCCCAGCCTGCTAGGCGCCCCTGCGCCCCTTCAACGGCAGCAGCAGCAGGGAGAAAGCAGCAGCAGCGATGGCTCCGTCTCGGCGGCAGCGTCCTCGGCCTGGACGGCCACGCGCGAGGCTGGCTCGGAGGAGACAGCCTCCGCGGCGGAGGCAAGCAAGGCTGCGGGCTGGGGGAGTGGCATCAAGGGGTATTTTGAAGGGCAGAAGAAGGCGGATGTACCGGGACATGGGGTGGTCAAGACGGTCGGGGACAAGGCCCGTGCCGCGTTTGACAAGGAGAGGGAAAATCAGCTCAAGGGTGGGCCGCTCGACCAAGTAGGGACCACGCCAGCGCCGCAGCCAGACAAGAAGAAGGGCTGGTGGTGAAGAGCAAATCTTAGTGTCAAGCCTGGCAGGGCGATCCACCAATCTCCACACGGGAATGGCCGTGTACATGACCCCTACCTCGGGCGTGGGGATGCTGAATTTTGCTAAGGGAATGGCCGCAGCGGACGAGGGAGCGGCAGGAAATGTTCAATGTACCATATCTGTAGAAATGGGGCCAGAGAGGCATGTGCATCAATTCGGCGTCGGGTTGGGTTCACAAGACATATTATTGCTAGACAATGCCTGGTACTAGACTCCCATTCCCCCGTCTTGGGGAAGGCTTTTGATACGTGAAAACGACGCCAGCGAGGGGCCGCGATTCCATATTCGGTGCTGCTGCATAGCTATAGCTAGCTTTGATGGGATATATAAAATGAGCGTGGAGATATTTTCCCGCTGAGTACAATAGTGAAAGGGGTACCAGAGAAGTATTAGCAATAACCGCTGGCACACCACCCAATTCCTTTCGACAATGACAGAAACATGTTTATGCCCCCGAGTTGAAGGCGTTATGTGTGCGTCGGCTTCAAAGTCTGCTGTTGTTTCTCTCAGCAGGATAGGAGGGCCACATAGGCCAAGGGAAAAGATGCCAACTGAAGAGAGAACCGGTAACCGAGGCCACCCCCATCAGAGAACGCCAAATTACAAGCTGGAAAAAGAGAAAACCAAAGGATCGCCTTTAAAAAATTTACAAAACAAAATGCCGGGTAAGGCTTAGTGAGGCCGTTTGAGGAGGGTCGCATTCCCCCTCTCCTTGCCTTTGGCTTCTTCGCACAATTTAATGCGGTACTCTATCCAGACGCCTGTTAGGAGAAGAAATCCAGACAAAAGAAAACCAGACAGAGGAAAGCCGATAAGCATGGAAGAAACCGGAACAAATTCAGCAGTAGGACCAATCCATGGGGCTCCTGCAGTCGAGCTCGAGCCTCGAGAGCATGAACGCCACCTCGTCGACATCGGGCTGCTGCACCAGCCCCTGGTCGCGGTAGGCATCGCGCACAATGTCCGGCGCCGGTGGCACCGGGCGCACGCCTCTTGTGCCCCATTTCTGTCGTCTGCACAGTGCAGCCGCCGCTGCACCCGCCCGCGGAGGCCTGGGTCCTCTCCGCCCAGTCCGCAAGGATTCAGCTGAGGGTCTGCACCAGCTCGTCCGCGCCCGCGGACCGGAAGCAGTCGAGCCGGCGCCTCTCCCGCCTCCTCCTCCCGAGCCTCAGGGTGGCCGCGGCGCGCTCCTCGGCGAGCCGGCGGTGGTGGGCCGGCAGCAGCGCGCCGGGCAGCGCCAGCGCCCGCTCCAGCTCCGGCTCCCCTTGCAGGTAGCTCCGCCCGTCCTACGAGATGATGATATGGTTGAAGTGGCCGGGGACCTTGAGGCGGCACTTTTCGCAGTCGGCTCGGTACCCTATACTGAACGACTTCTTCATGCCGGGCTGCTGGGTCCAGTTATTGACTGTGTGCCTGGAGCGAGTGTGGCCCTTTTTCGGCGACGGGCTCGCCGGGCCGCTGGTGGTGTGCTGCTGGTTACCGACGATACCCCCATCCCCGTGCGGCGACGGGTTGTGGCAATGGTGGTGCAGCGACGACGGGGGCGAGGCGCATTCCATGTCCCCATGGTCGTGCGGGGGCGCACTGCCGCTCCGCATGTACATGGGCAGCTCCATGGCGGACGAGGCCCGGGGTGGGAGCGACGCAGCCATGGATGCGCAGCCGCTGTTGCTGCTGCCACCGCCGCCGCCGTCAAGGACCATCCCGGGGCTGCCCATCTCCTCGCCGCCGCTCTCGCTTATGGGCGACGGCAACGGCCTGTTCTGCACCATGCTCCAGTCCGCCAATGCCGCCGCGTGGTCGAGCGAGCGGGGCACGCTCCGGTCGGGGATGGGCGACATCGTGACAGGAAGCCCACCCATCGCTGTCGGCGAAGTTGTAAACCTCTCCTGGCCGTCTGCAAAGTGGAGCCCCGCATGGACGTGTCCGTGCTGCTGGTGCAAGATACCGCCAGTGGTCCCGCCCCAATTGTTGCCCCGCACCTGCGCCGCGAAACTGGGCAGGATGGGCGTCGGCATGCGACCCGTTATGCTCGTGCCAACGGAGTCCGGGTGGAATGGGCCCGGCTCAAGGCCGCCGGCCGAGGACAGCCCAGCCTGTTCCTGAGGGTGGAGGGGAGTGGGCTCTTCGATCGAGTCCATCATCATGTCCATATCACTGTCCATGACGTCGGGTTCGTGTAGTATCACGCTGCCAGGTGACGAGGTGGACCATGGGGAGAAGTGGGACTGCGGCTGGTTGCTGTAGTCTGGCTGCTGCCTCTGTTGTCCAAAGTGGCCGAACCTGCTGTTTGCGTTCGCCTCCTCTGAATCCGAGTCGCCCGGCGTGATTGTATGTGGCATATGCAGAGGTACTGACTCGGGGGATATCGACGACTGCGACCAGCGTTTGGGTGTGGGGACCTCCCTCAAGGGCAGGGTATGGACTCGTTTCTGAATCAGTGTCCCCAAAGAGTCAGCACAAAATACTATAAGGCGCTTGATTCTGATTTCACCATGAAAGAGTGAAGTAGTGAAGTATGTCGCTGCGGCATTGCTCACGTTTCGGTGCTCAGTAAAGCTCAGCATCCCTCCGTTGCCCGCATCCGCCCGCTCCTCCTCTCGACCCCGCTTCAGCAGATTGAACTGCTGAGCGTTGCCCTGCTGGGGCCCCTGCTGGGCGAACATCCCGGGCGCAAAAGAATTCAAAAAAATTGTAGAAATTGGCGTGTGACAGAGTTGTAGATGGCCCGTCTCAGTCTGCGCTTTCAGCGGATGACAACTGTCGAAATTCTAGGGGGCGGACTGCAACTGGGAAGAGGGTTGGTATTTCGCCCAAATGTACTGGAAGGATGTCGGGAGTAGTGATACGGGGAATGGATTGGCTTGGAGTGGCGTAGTAATCCGTAGTCGTTGGTGTTGGAGTTGGCGTTGGAGTTGGGGGAAAACCAAGGCAGCTGAACCGACTGCACACTGAAAAGCCGGAAAGCTGGGAAGCTGAAGAAGGGCCGGTGTTGGCGGTTGGATGTTGGTGCTTATCCGCTGACCGCAGGAGATAGCCTTTTCTCCCCGAAAGACCAAGGTGAAGGGAACAGGGTTTGGCACAGGCTTGCCAGTTATATTGTACCGAATACTCTTTGTTTGCTGCCAGGCAAGCGACCAAGTTTGTTCTTGCCCTCACCAGGGGATGGATGTTGGAGAGTTGACCGGCTGCGCAGGGTAGGTGGTTTCGATTCGCTAGGGCGGACAGGAATGACGCAAGACGGCGATCTGAACAATATAGAAAGGGCTACCTGGGACTGAGAAGACAAAGGAGAAAACCTGGGGAAGCAAGCACAACAAACTGTTGGTAAAAGGAAGATCTAAAGAAATAACATAAGAGAGGACTATGCAGTAGATGCAGAAAACTACGAGAAGAAGGCGTGATGTTTCGCACAGAGAAAGTCAGTGGTGCAAACTAGATATGTCCAAAATGAAAGAGGTGAATTAGAGGGCATAACCAAGATAAGATAGCAAGTGCCAGGCAGATTACTCCGTGGGATGCAAGCTTAAAAAGGGAAGAGCAGAACAAAGGCAATCGAAAAAAAACCTAGGCAAACACAACAGGTGAGATCCAGAAAACTCACAAATAGAAAGAGAAACAAAAAGAATAATTATTAGAACAGGTAGCAGATCACACCGAGGATCAAGAAAACGGAAAAACGCAACATTTGCAGCTTGGGCGTGGAAAGGAACAAGACGGTTTTGGTTGGTTGTGTTGTGACTTTTTGGTTCGGTCCCCTGTCACGCGCAGTACAGGCTTGTTGGGGCTGCTGGGTTTGCTTCCTTGGGTCTGCCCGCCCGAGTGTCCGTCCAAGCCCACCATTACCAGTGGTGCCAGTGTTGCACCAGGTAGTCCCGTGATGCGTCAGTGCGCATGGCAGGGGGGAATCCCCAAAGTTTGCCAGGGAAGAGTTTTGTTCGACAGAAGACCGCAGGTAGGAAAGCGGTCGGTTTCAGAATTGCTTCAAGACCAACAAGGGAGGCTACAACAACTATTCAAAACACCGCTCTTCTGCTGTCGTGGGGCGTACCAGCAGTAGGTTGCGCCAAGGGATGTTTTGGGGTCGAGCTCACTTCGACGGGAGTCAGCCCGAGTCAGCAGGAAAGTTCCTCGCAGTAGTCTCGACATGCTTGGGATGATTCTGGGCCAAATTTACGATTCGAGTGTTTCCTGTACATTGCATCCTACACGCGGCCCTTCTCCTAGACACTTCCCGAGAAAATTCTAGCTACTACTAGGGCGATGACCGTCACCTCTCAGTCACTCTCGGCGGAAGGCTCCAGAGGTCAACCCAAGACTTACCCGCATCTCCACCGCTGGGCACGGGTTGATATTTATGCAGGCGCGGCCTTTTCAGAACTGTCGAACGAACTAGATGGCTCCCTCAGTGAACGGACCAGCGATAGACGCACCTCATCCGGTCCTGTATGATGCGCCTCGCGTGCTAGGTATACAGCTGCTTCTGCCCAAACTCGGGAACAAACGTACCTTGTGACGGATCTTCGTTGAATAACGCACATCCAACTTGACCACTTGTTACCTGGTTGGAAAGAAACAGGAAGGAGGACGGTCTACTGCCTCGTAACCTGCCAGCCCCAAACCGATGACGAGAAGATGTTAACCATTCCGTCCCTAGAGGTAGCCAAATCCGTAGCGCACATAAGGATGACAGCCTCGAAAAGCACCGAGCGAGTCCAGTTAGGTCAACCTTAATAATCCATACTATACATACCTATGTGTCCAGTAGGAAGATGCTTAAGCGCCCCCGCAAGCCAACCGGGTGGACACTGGGGCTCGGAGTGCCCCGTCTTTCCCTCAGCCGTCAGCCCCAGACACGCTTTGCCTTGCCCCAGAAAGGAAGGGCGGGCGAGAGACTGGGGGGGTACGGATTCCTTCGCGCCTCCATGATATGCAAAAAATAGAAACGAATTACGCCTCTCTTTCTTACACAGGAGACTGATGTGGCCGGTACATTGACACAACTCAGCTTGGCCCTATCAAACCACGCAAGCCTACATCTGCGCAATAACACGGTGATCAACGGATCAGCAAATCGAGGGGGTTCGTCTGACTCGAAGGGATGGGTGACTTCCACCATGGCCCTCATTTCATAATTCAGTGTCTGGGTGGTCCCTGATGATCTCGACTCGGCACACTCTACCTACCGCAGTATGCTGATGGTGTAGCAGCTAGGGTGTAAGGAGGTACGTGGGGAACATCTTGTCGTTCCGTGGAGTAAGGCCTACCATATGGATCCGTACCTTCAGCAGGCAATTAGAAGCGCTTGCATGGGGCTAAATGGAAAAGAGCAAAGACCACTCACTGCCCATGATGCCAAGTTGAATAGAGGCGGACTACGATTGGCAATTGGCCTAAATCCATTAGAGGGGCTACAGGGTGTGCCACGTGATAGGACCCCTAGCCTGTTAGGCTGCCTCTCTCAAATGGTTGATTAGATTATTTGGGCCCAAAGCCTTGAATGTATGAGGCTATTACAATCTGTTACGGTATGGCGGAGTCTCTCGAGCGCTACTCTCTGTTGCTTGGGAATTCCCAGCTTTGAGAGGCTAGGTAAGCAAGGCCGTTATCAGCCCAAGGTAGGCTAGAAAGGCGCCCGCCCATGTTTTCGGTGGAAAAGCCCTCTGGTAGGCCATCAGCCCTCATGTTCGCTGGTCCTACTAGGTTGAGGTTAACAGAGACTACACTAGATATAGTCTATCGTCCACTTATACCAAAAATCGATCATGAAAGTGCAACCAGGCCAGAAAGGGCTCAGGATGGTAAGTTGGGCATTCTGGCTTATCACTTGTCAGTATTGATGACTCGTTGAGGATGACCTAGCGCCCAGAGGACCCCATGTATCCAGAAAAGTACCCTGCCGGTACGTAGGAGGTCCATGAACTCGGGCTCGGTCGTAGAGGCAGTGAAAGGTCTTCTTCTTCCTCTTCCAAACCCTAAGTCCTCTAGCCATCAAGATGAACTGGCCCCTCTTGAGGCTGATGAGTTCCCGGAGTTTTTTTTTGGTCCAGGCATCGGGGATGTCTTCTGAAGGCGGTCAAGGGGACGGACGAATGGGAGCAAGTCAATTGGGACAAATGGGGCAATTGGGGCAGAAAATCTTTCTTTGCAGCCAACCTGCAAGGCCGAACCTTGGAAGGGCTTTCAAAGCTTACCGGAATACATTTGCGGCGCGGGGTGAGGATTGCGGATGTGCGTGTCAACCACTGGCAGCTGAAAGGGGAGGCCGGAGGCAGGCGGGATGTGATGAGGGATCCGCATATCGGACCCATGCACACCACAGCAACATGAACTGATCTGTCTACCAACCCATTGTGCACCTTCCTTTCTCTCTGCTCTCGTTGGCTGGAAATCCCGAAGGTGTGCGTACCATTTTTATACGACTTCTCAGGATTCATTGGTGGCATTGAATTCTCACAGTGCTTCATTTTCTGTCCCCTGTTCTCGCCCCTGTTGCGAGATTCCGTCTCTTTGTGTCATAGGCGTCCTTGTGAATAACCGTCGACTGTGAGTCATTCCTCTCCTTCTACTTTGTATGTTCGGACGGGCCTGCCTATACCTCGCAAGCTCTCCCGAAGAATGAGCTTAGGGTCAATCTGAGAGCCAAAGGCTGGTCACCGCCATCAACAGTGGTCTTCTTACGCCTTGTGCATACATGCCCAGCTAACTTGCTCAGTGAGGTTGGAAGACAAACACAAGGAATCTGCGTTCGTGATTTACGCTGGCTCTTCCTCGACATTACAGGGCGGCAAACATTCTTCGATTGTCACTCACCCCATATCTCAAACAATCCTGCACGATCTCGCGACCGAGAACCTTCCTTGCCTTATATCGTGCTTTTGGTGCGATCTCAAAAATGCCAGGAGTCAACATGGCGCCACTCATCGCCGATGATACCAGAAGTACGCCAATTCTCCTCGCCGATTTCCTTCCTCTCGTGGCGGGACATGACCTCCAATTCAGCAAATCAAGTTGTATTTCTTTTAGGACGCATGAGCACAGATTGTTTCGTCCCATATCTCCGCGCTATTGACTGATCAGCTTGTCCATGTAGTCCTCGATCAGGATCCACTACTGGCTCCGGCGTACGTGATCAAACAGCTCCCAAGTTCGGAGGTGTCCCTGAACACCGTTATCAAGGGTCGGAAGGAAGCTGTTTCGATCATCATGGGCCGCAACGATCGTCTCCTCGTCATCGTCGGCCCTTGTTCGATTCACGACCCCCCGACTGCCATCGAGTACTGCCGGAGGCTGAAGGCTGTGGCCAATCGCCTTGCAGACGACCTCTGCGTCGTCATGCGGGCCTACCTCGAGAAGCCACGGACCACGGTCGGCTGGAAGGGCCTGATCAACGACCCCTATATTGACGGGACTTTCCAGATTAACGACGGCCTGACCGTCTCCCGTAAGCTGTTCTGCGACCTCACGTCAGAGGGCATGCCCATCGCCAGCGAGATGCTCGACACCATCTCCCCTCAGTACCTGGCCGACCTTATCTCTGTCGGGGCCATCGGCGCCCGGACGACAGAGAGCCAGCTACATAGGGAGCTGGCCTCAGGTCTGTCCTTCCCCGTGGGCTTCAAGAACGGTACCGATGGGAATCTCGGTGTGGCGATCGATGCTATTGGTGCGGCGGCCGCGAAGCATTCCTTCATGGGTGTTACGAAGCAGGGAAATGCCGCCATCACGCGGACGAGTGGCAATGAGCACGGTTTCGTCATCCTGAGGGGCGGCACTAAGGGCCCAAACTTCGACAAGCCCAACGTCCAGGCCGCCAAGGAGATCCTGATCAAGAAGAATCAGAAGCTGGCCATCATGGTCGACTGCTCGCATGGTGAGACAAAAGCAGCGTTACTTCAAGGCACAAGATGTCTCTCCACAAAGACTGACAAAAAGCGCGCCGTCCAGGCAATTCCAACAAGGATCACCGCAACCAACCCAAGGTGGCGAAGGTGGTCGGCGACCAGATCCGCGAGGGTGAGAGAGCTATTATCGGTGTGATGATTGAGTCAAACATCAACGAGGGCAATCAGAAGGTGCCCCCCGAGGGACCCGCGGGCCTCAAGAAAGGGGTCAGCATCACCGATGCCTGCATCGACTGGGACTCGACCGTGGCCGTGCTCGAGGACCTTGCGGACGCTGTTCGGGCGCGGAGGAAGCTGCACCAGGGCGACTCGTCAAATGGCAACGGTCATGCAGTCACTACGAGCACTCCATTCGAAGAGGAGTGACTCCATCAGGATGAGGCAGCGGGCGAGTTGGTTCAGATTCGGCGTGGGGAAGGAGAAGTGAGGGCTTCGTGAGGATTGGGCAATTAATGGGAAAACCGGGGATTGGCTGGAACTAAAAAGGTCAAAATTATGCCGATGAAAAGGGATTAGGTCCTTCCTGGGAAGGGGAAATGGGAAATAAAATTTTCTGGCGAAATCTACTGAACATTCTTTTGAAAATCAGTCACAGGGGGGATAAACATACTTCCGGATCAGCTAGTCCTAGATGGTAAGGCGAGCACCTCGGCAGACACCTAAGAGCATGGACATTGCACCCGGCAAAAGAGAGGTATCTGTATGTATGCCGTCGAAGGACTCCCTGACAGTATTCCTCTTGTTGAATGTGCTCCATGCCTTACTTCATGTCTCTGCTTCCGCAATCCAAGAGAGTTTGTGAAGCGGGCAGCTCGTGACACCTGCCGAGTCGGCGGTCCTTTTTATGGAATTGGTCAATTCCCGCTCAACTCTGAAATACCTCGTCTTGTGACCAAAAACTTACAGTGAGAGAATATTGCACTCAGGTAGCATTATCAGTCGTCATTGGAACTTAGCATCGCATTGCCCAGCATAAGTATCGAAGGAATGGGGATGTCAGTCAGTTCTACCAGACGTAAAAAAAGGCGGTCTCTTTATAGCTTATACACAAACCTATGACCATGATACATCCCATCTTGAAAACGCCCCTGACAATGACAACCGACCAAACCTCCACAGAGGGGTGCAAACAATGAACAAGCCACAAAACGCTCATCTTGCCGGACCGACCCCAGACGACTGCCCCTCACCCTGATCGTCCTGAACGAACATGTAGTCCCCCCTATCCGCCGCGTCCGCGTGGCCCCGAACACCGCCCCTCGGACTCCTCACGCTCCCCAAGCCGGCGGACCTCGAGGACCTCGCACCTAGGACGGGCCCGGCAACGACGGCAGCGGCGCTGCCGGCGGCGGCGATCCCGCCGGGCACGTTCCTCTTCCTCTCCCGGTACTCCATGGCCCGCTGGGCGCCGGCCCAGCCCAGGAGGCCGGCCGTGGCGAGGATGAAGGCCCAGACGATGATCTGGTCCTTCTGCGAGTCCCTGGCGAAGCACATGGTCACGACGTCCTTCTCCCCGGCACCCTTGCAGATGGGCAGGTGGTACTGCAGGCAGAAGGCGCGGTTGCACTGGGAGCAGCTGGACGAGGCGGCACGCTTGCCGTCCAGGTGGAAGGGGTGGTGGTCGCGCCTGGCCCCCGCTACCGCCTTGCCATTCTTATCCTTGTCGTCGGCAGCCGGCGAGGGCGGAGTCGGGGCTGGGTTGTTGGCCGGCGGGGGCTCGTGGCCTGGGCCGAGGGGGATGATGGTGCTGTTTGTGAAGCAGGTGCATTTGCAGAATGTAGGGGGTGCTGCAGGTGCGTTAGCACGTTAGTACAGGCGGCCATGAGAGAGGCTGAGGATGGTAAGGGGTTTCTGGCTAGGTTGCACCTGGCATAAAACTCACAGGCGGCGATTGCTAATGAGGCCAGAGCGCCTAATAACAGCAGAAATATTCGCACACGCGCCATATTCACAGAGAGCTCTCCTCAGTGCGAAACCGAGAGGCAGGGAAAGTCTGAGGTCTTGAATCTGGGAAGATATGATGTCTGATGTTGAATCCGTAGCTAGTAGGTTGTCATCCACGACGGCATGAGCATGATATCGGATCGGGAACCCCACTTTTCCTGGCTATTCTGAGAGCACCGTAGACCCATGCACTGCTGCCTCAGGCATCAGAACCAGGGCTCGCGGCCGGGAGCTGTCGCCCAATTTTTTGGAGCTTTGCTACATCGTCACCCCAAGAATAATTTCATATCTCCCGACTTCGTCCATCACGACGGGCCAATTGAACCAATGAGACGCCTAACAAGATTACGAAAGGCACCGTCCTTCCTACCTCACTCCCCTTCGTCCTCCATACCCCACAATGTCCGCTGCGCCGCCTTAGGCAGCCCTGCCTCCTTCTCCACGAGCCAAACACGCGCTCTGAGGCCGACGACGACGACCTGGCAGGACAAGATACCGGCCATTGCGGATACTCCAGTCACCACTGCCGTCGCCGATCTGGAGCAGGAAGTCGACGCCCTCGCAGAGGACGCCATCGACCCCCAGATCGAGACGAACCTCGTTCTCCCCCCCAAATTCCACTCCGCGCCCAGACCAGACGATGTGGACGACCCCACCTACGTCCCCGCCGAGACGGCCGACGGGCTGGAGGAAGTGGGCGGGCTTGAAGATTGGTGGGAGAGGGAGGAGCACTGGAACGGCAGCAAGGCGTTCGTGCCCTTCACCAGCACCGCCGACAAGGTCTGGGATGCGTCCATCCTTGAGGCCACAGCGAGGCGGGCCGTTGTGGAGGCGCTGGCGGTCCAGAGCCTCTCCGCTACGGCTGGAGCAATAGGGGATACTGAAGAAGGCACGGCCGCGACGCCGTCGCTAACGGGCCTATGGAGCGTCGGCGGGCATGCTGCCGGCATCAAGGCGCTCGGAGTGCAGATCGAGGTCGGGGAGGACGGCGAGGCGAAGCTGGTTGGCGGTCAAGGGGCGGCGGCCGACATTGTGGGCGACCTCGCTGCCGCGCCGGCTGAGTCCCAAGATGGCGCACCGTTCCTGGAAACCGCGGAGGCGAAGGAGTTCGTGGGTGCTTGGGACCAGAGCTGGAAGAGGATATCACTGAAGGATATGCGGTTAAAGTTTGCAGTAGGTGGTCCATTCTCATCTTACCATGGGATCTTCCATGCAGCATGCAGATGATGTAGTATGCGGGCGTGCCCGGACGGCTACTAACTGGGTTCCATTTTGTCACACCACACAGGTCATGAAGCGCATCCAGCAACTCTCGGGCCACCTGATCCCCGACGCCAGGCTCACCTCCATTAACAACGTCCGCTCCCTTCTCACAGTCCTGGTCAAGCCCCCCAAGCCGGCGAAGCTCGCGGACGAGATCCAAGCCAGCAAGAGCGATCTTCTTAACCTGCCCAATGTGAAGGTGTACAACCGCAGGGTGACGCCCATCGACAAGGACAAGATGGTCGGGAGGTGGAAGGTCATCGTCTCCGAGCTGGAAAAGCGCGACCTCCCCATCACGGGGACGGGCAAGTACGGCCGGAGCGTCGAGAGATCCTGGGTCAGGGGCGGGACTTGATAGCGCTGTTGAGGTTGCTGGTACCTCGTGTATTAAAAACCCCAAATTACTCCTTCTCATACATATACGTCCGTCTCAGAGGCTTCATGGATGCTATGGTCTCTGTTGTCGTCTACATAGGCTCGTTCTGTAGTATATAGAGTGTAGTATACAATCACTTATTGAGCCGTGTGTCTGTCTGTTACCCGGTCGGCCAGCCCATATTTGCTCCAGTCGGCGCCTTGAAACGTGATTCAGTTGCTTGCTTCCTGGCCATACCCGACTGTATGCAAGCAATGACATCAACAATAGTAACCCGGGTATGCAGATCGATCCCCTCACCATCCATCTCGTTGACGACTCTGTTGCCGTTGTTTTGATCGCTCTGTCACCAAATCCCTGTGTCAAAGCCACCAATGCTTGTCACACCGAGTTAGACACCAGGCACATCACACCAATCGTCCACTCCAGGCTGGCCGGCCTCACAAAGGGAGTAGCTTCTGGGGCGGGTAACGGAAGGCGAACCTGTGTGCGATACGACCGAGAAAAGTTATAAGTGATGGTATTGAGTTGCGCAAAGATAACGCCTAACCAATAAACACAAACGAGCAGACAGCGAAACCGAAAAGGGGGTATCGATATCGAGCCGAAAACCCAACCAGTAATAACCCTCAAAGCCATTCCCGCAATCCTGCAAGCCCGACCTTTTCTTTTATCGACCACTGCCCAATCCAGCCTCCCGAAGCCGAACATGAACCATCATCTATCATGCATTCATAACAGAGTTGGGAGGGGATCCAAAGAAATCCCAAGAAGAAAAAAAGAAAGGTACGCTCCAGCCCGACTCAGGCCAACCAGATACACAGAGCTAGGACCTGAGCCCGGCGAGATACTGTCACATGCATCCCCATATGTGTGTGAGCAGAGTAATCTCTGCTTCAAAAGTTTCCTTCTTCATGGCTGCCCCCCCGCGTGTCCATCCGAACCAATCCGACGCCGAACGTTCCGGCATACCGTATTCTGCCAGTGCTGAGGGTGGATGGGTCTTGGCGCGGGGGCGACGTCTGTTCCTCACAGCCCACCCGCTCAGCTAAAACAAGAGAAGGTTCAAGAAAAAAATAAAATATTATTAAAAAAAAGGAGCACAAGAAAAGGAGCCAGACTCGTGGCTTCTCTAGAAGCACTTGGCGCACTGGACGTGGTGGCACTCTCGGTTCGAGCACTTGTTGCTAATCACGAAGATGCCTCCGCAACCGCAGCAGTGGCCGCCCTGGACGCTGTACGACCTGGTTGGGGAGGTGGTGTTGGTGTTCGCCGAGGAGCTCCAGCTGGTGCTGTAGTTGTAAGTAAAGTGGCCGCTGTCCTCGGAGGGGGACGAGGAGCTGCTGGCCCGGCGCTGCTGCATGGTGGTGGTGGTTGCGTCGGTGGTGGCGATCTTGATGACCTGGGGGCGCTTCTGCTGCGAAGTCTGCTGCGAAGTCTGCTGTGTCGTCGAGGACGTATCCATTGTGTTTGGTTTGTGTTTGTGTGTGCACAGTTGAGGTGGTGGTTTGGTGCAAGGCTGTGAGAACTTCAGCTGCTCTGGGAGAAATGTGTACGAGACTGGGTATTAAAACTCTTTTTTCTTGTCGAGTCTGGGGCCTTGGTTTTCGTACTTTGTGGTGGGATCCGTGAAATGAACTCTTGGGGAAACCCTCAAATATATAGCCTGGACAATTTAAACTCGAGGGGCTGAAGAGAGTCTCAAGTATTATGGAGAAAGTCCAATCATGGGAAAAGCTTCCATGCCTGCCATCAGGCAGCCTTGGGAGGTGAGGGGCGAAGGCTACTAATTTATGTTCCATGGTTCATTGAGGGTCTGGTATGTGCTCACTGCGCAATCGGGCTGTGAGGGCCCTTATTGTCGAGGGATACGCAGTCCTCGGGGAGAGGGGGTGTGGGATGTCCTGGAAGGAGGCTCCCCAGGGCTTCAGCCAAAGGCGGAAACAGAGAAAGGATGACATGTCGCCATTAGTCGGCAGATTTCCCCTAGGACATCCCATTCTGCCTGGCTCTACGTAGTAGTAGTCATTTTCCGTGGGCGGGCGGCTACAAAAGGTGTGCATCACCCAAGAAGGCTCAGAGCAATCACGAGTCAACGCCCATCCCAGACTGAAAGCCAATCACAGCCCACTTCCAAGTTTGCCTGCTTCGTTTCGTCGTCAGTCCAATTTCGCAAGCTGGGCTTTTGGAGTTGAGCGCCTTCCGCGAAATCTGCCGTTTCGGGTATTGGATGGGCTGACATTGGAGCCCTAACCCCTCCTTTCGATGCACAACGACACACAAGGAAGATCCATGTTTACCTTCTGTCTCTCCTTCTTGCCTTCCGTCATTACCTCGCAACCCATAGCACACGAACTCCTTAACTCCCCTTTCGTCTTCCTGCAGCAAACACAGGCGCGACTGCGTGGTCTGCGTGGGATATTGAGATCCGGTGGTCCAGATGTGAGGTCGACCGCTGTTGGAACAATGGCAGGGTCGAGAGAGCCCGCCAATTGAAATTTCAGGGTTGATGGGGGCGATGGAGACAGAAGAAGTTCAGGGTGACATCGGAGGAAATCCCTGCGCCTCCGCCTGCATGCTCCCCCGCATTTTTGTGCCTCAGGGATCAATTTAGTGACCGGTGCCGCCAATGGCTAACGAGACAATGAACGATGCAAATTCGTAATAAGCATTCCGCGTGGGGGTTTAACGCAACCCGGCTAGACCGGCAGGAAACCCCGCGAAGTGAACACTCCAACCCTTCAGCCCGCGTAGTCGCTCACAGGGCAGCCAGGCAGCGAAAGCGGCGAGGAGTCTATCCCGTACAAACGTACTAGCCTAGTAGTACAATGCCACACAGGTTAGCATTACCCAGCCCCTTCCCCCTCAAGCTGCTTGGTCTTGCTCTTGGCAGCATAATGGTCCGCCAAACAAATTATTTGAATGAAACGCCGAGGTCCAAAGCCTACGAACCAGCGCTTAGGTGGGGCCCTAGCTAAGCGTCATCGTTCTGACGTCCCTGATTCCTGGCTTGTACCGACAAGGGTGACCTCTGTGCCAAGGGGTTGTAGGGGCTGCCTCGGACTCGAAAGTTACAATCTCAACGAGTAAGGGTTTGGGCTTTTGTTGCAGCACGGCCTGTCAGGGAGCGAAATGCTGCTAATTTAGTATATTCGAGCCTCCAACCGGGGCCTTTTAAGTTTTCGCATTGACGGGTGATGATGGAATAGGTGGGATAAAGCGACAGTTAGCCAATACGAAGGCGGTAACCGCGAGATGCCCATGTAGATATGCAGACTATAACACTCGTAAGGGCTTGGAGAGGAGCAAAACAAGAAAGGGGAGATAAAAAGAGGCAATAAAAAGAAGATATCTCTCTCCCGCCGGGAATTGAACCCGGATCTCGAGCGTGACAAGCTCACATACTAACCATTATACGACAGGAGATGAGTTCTGATTGGTTATTTGGATAAAGGCGAGGATATTGTTTACATGAGTCCGTTGCGCGCAGTAGAGAATCTACGCGCCACACCGAAGCTTAACCCTTGTTAATGAGCCGGCTCTCACAATCCAGGTGGTAGCAAATTCTCTATAATTTTTAGCATTTGTCTATCTTCTATTCTCTCGGACGTAAACCGAAGGTGCTCTCCTTCTAGTACGAGACTGTTGAGACGATGTCTTAATGTCGGCCTGTGTAAGCCTGTGGCGGTAACAGCTTATATGAACCCCGATGTTGCTGCCTACATTGTGGCGCTCCAGAGTGGTGGATGGAGAAAATAATATGTACAAAAAAAAAAAAGCCCTAGAAGCCCCGTGATTCAGCCACCATGCAGCGTGACGTGACTTGTGGAACATTGGCGACGCCCGGCATGGAATTCTTATATTTTTGTTGATGTTTGGATAGTAGTCAGCGGCGGAACGTCCTTTTGTTTCGCCTCTATATCCCTACTTTTCTGGATTCCCTAGTCACTTTACAGTGGGACCCTGGAATGAATTGGCACGTCCCGACTTCGGCCAAAGCTTCCTCGCGAGAAAAGACTGCCGGCTCCCTTGCTGTCGAAGCGGCCATTCGGAGCAGACCGCAGATAGGTTCCTTTCTGATATTCTCTAGGTGATTAGCTTTTGAGCTTTTGGCGGCGCGATTGAAACCTGCTGTTGGATCTGCTATTATTATGAGGTTACTCTTGGAATCGCCGGGTTACACGTCCTAGCCCTTCTGGTCTCGGTGGACTGGCAGAGAACCAGCGTAGACTGCTGAATTAGACCCAGCGAGGTTTTAGGCGGCTGGCACATATCACCCACCAAAGCGCGTGCTTAGTTACACGTGGTTGCCTAAAGAAGTAGACTAGATGCCGTGAAGTTGCAGGGGAGACAGATGAAGATGCAATGGGAGCTGATAAACAGAACAAGAGGGGGGCTGTATGTCTGTACAAGTTGGACGTGCCTACTTTGTAGGCCCATGCCAAACCACGCACATTGCAGATTGCAATGGAGACTGCTAGGTCTGTGAGCGACCAAGCGAGCGAGGACCGAAGGAACGTCCCATTAGTGAAGCCCCACAGATATCGAGCGCACCATCCGCCCACAAATCGAAGCGCTTCAGTGAGTGCTGGCTGCCTAGGTACCAATTTGGCGGCCAGACTGCGCGAGCTTCCCCCTCGCTTGTTGGCCGTTGGGTCACCTCGGACGAAGGTCTCCTCAGTTGCGGCTGAGCCGCACCGAGCCCCCTTACGCGATCATCCTCTGGAGCAATCACCGACGTCGGTTACCCTCTAACAGAGTGACTCTGCTGTTGGTCTTTGTAATTCTCCATTTTCTTTGTTCGATGGTGGCAGGCGGCTCAGGGCAGCATTTTCCCACTTCTTTCTTGTTGGTATTTAACGACAAACCCGACAGGTAAATCGGAACCTACATGCCACGCAGTTGCAGCTCTCAGTCTCACTTGGCCAGTCCTCCTCGAGCATTCCCTAGAATCCATCCCGATCTAGCTCCTACACGACCCTGTCTTCTATGTTTGATAAGTTGCTACGGAAAGCAAATACTATGATTTATGTAAGGCAGACCTGCTCTCCGACTCTTACATCCGATCCGGCGGTCCCGCTAACTTCTTTCACCCTTCAAAGCGACCGAGCATCGCGGTCCCTATCCGGACCCGCGAGAACCCCTTGGCGGATGGGCCAATGCCCAGTCCCTCCACGCTGAATGATGGAACCGTGTCCGACACCGCATATTTGGATAGCCCCATCATGACGCCCGTGGACTCCCCTTCCTTGCAGCCCACACCTGATCCGCCAGCACCGTCTGCGGTCGACATGAACGGGGTCGAGCTGGATCTGTGGCCACTGGCCTCCAAAGAGGGACTGATAATCAAAATCCAACCCCCCACTGATGCAACGGATATCCCCCGTGGCTCGCATGTGCCCTGCGACGTCGTCCTGGTCATCGACGTTTCTGGCAGTATGGCATTGACGGCTCCGATACCGCCTGAGATGGCTGCGGAGGTCACCGGGGCCTCATTCTCCATTCTCGATTTGGTCAAACACTCTGCTCGAACGATCTCACGCACTCTGAATAAGGGCGACAGGCTAGGGATTGTGACGTATTCCTGGGCTGCCAAGGTAAGCGAACCGCCACATAGGTGCCTTCCAGTATCTCCCGTAGCCCAACTGAAGAACCTCTATGTCCATATCTCGAATGCGTTCACTGACAAGCAGACGTATCGATCAGGTTATCCAACCTCTTACAGTCATGGACGAGGCCGCACAGGCCCTCACCCAGAGGAAAATCAACAGCATGAAAGCTGAGGGCTACACCAACATGTGGGACGGCATACTCAAAGGTCTGGGGCTCTTCGCTGGTAGTGCAAGCAGCCACAGAGTTCCCGC
Source organism: Pseudohalonectria lignicola (assembly GCA_003049395.1). Classification (NCBI taxonomy): domain Eukaryota; kingdom Fungi; phylum Ascomycota; class Sordariomycetes; order Magnaporthales; family Ophioceraceae; genus Pseudohalonectria; species Pseudohalonectria lignicola. Next base: position 18,045 of record PYSP01000109.1, read on the forward strand.
TTTGATGGTCCTCACCGATGGCGCGCCGAACCACCAGTGAGTTCTGACCAAAACCTCTTGGCTCTTGGCTCTTGGCTCTTGGCTCTTGGCTCTTGCGTGCCCAGCCTCACTCTGCAGAGGGATGTACGAGTCGACTGACAATGGCGACCCTTTGTAGAAATCCTCGTCGAGGCTTCATCCCGAAGTTGAGGGGCATGGGGAAGCTGAACGCCCCGATCCACACATTCGGATTCGGATACTCGCTGCAGTCGGGCCTGCTCAAGTCGATCGCCGAGGTCTCCGGCGGCAACTACTCCTTCCTCCCGGACTGCCAGATGGTGGGCACCGTCTTCATCCACGCCGTCGCCAACTTCCAGTCGACTTTCGCAATCGAGACCTCTGTCAAACTCACGTACCCTTCCTGGCTGGATCTCGACTTCCCCGCGGGGGACTCGCTGGGGCAGAAGGACCCGGTCGATTTCAGGGGCCAGAAGGTCAAGGAGCTCACGGTCGAGTTGGGCAACATGCAGTACGGCCAGTCGAGGGACATCTACCTGGCCTACAAGGCGTCCCCAAAGGACTACGACGCCAACCTTATGAACAGGGACTCCGACCCGGCAAGGGTCGTCGCCCTGCTCGAGTACAAGCGGCTCAGCAACAACGGCGGCAACCCCAGACACCAGCACTTCTTGCAGCTCGAGAGGAGCCTCGCCAGCCCGCCGCCGGACCCGGCCCCAGCCTACGTGGCCTACCACGTCTCCCGCTCGATGCTGTGCGGCTTCCTGGCCTCGCTCATGCCGGTGTTGCGCGGTGCTGCCGGGGAGCACGAGCCGCTCACATTCGACCAGATCGAGAACTGGGCCGGCTGGGCGGAAGACGGCCGGACGACGCTCGAGGCCGTGATGCGGGGCGGCCACGCCCACATCAACCTGCTGGCGGCGCTCGTGCGGTCGATACCCGCGCGCCGCCACCCGGAGGACGCGGACAATGCCTCCCTGATGGCGGACATCGTGGGGCCCCCGGGCGGCTCGGTCGTCTTCGGCCCCAACGGCGCCGGCGGGCGGCAGCGGGAGGAGGGCGGGCAGGTGGCGCTCGCGCTCTCGAGGGAGGCCTACTGGACCAGGTGGGGGAGGCACTTCATGCCCAGCCTGCTCAACGCGCACGCGGCGCAGATACGCATCTCGTTCAAGGACCCCGGCCCGCTCAGGTACGCCGAGGGGAGCGCCCTGTTCAAGGCGTGTCGGGACAGGCTGGACGACGCGTTCGACATGATCCCCTGGCCCGTGCCGGGGCCGCGGTGGCCCCCCGACTTCTCCGCCTCCTCCTCCGGCGCGGCGGCGGGCCATCAGACGCAGTCGCGCGCGGCTAAGGGAAGTACTGTTAGCATGGGCAAGTGCTTCAACAATGTGGGTAATGGGTGTTTTGCCGGCTCCACGATGGTGCGGCTCGCTGCTGCTGCTGCTGCTACTGCTACTACTACTACTGCTGCTGCCTCTGCCGCTGACGGGTCCCTCTGTGCTGGGCCCGGGGGAGACAAGGAGCAACTCGTCGTCCCCATCAGCACCCTGAGGCGCGGCATGGCAGTGCAGACCCCGCTCGGGTCGCGCGTCGTCGTAGCGGTCTTGAGGGCGCGGCTCAGGAGGAAGGTGGTGTGCCGCATCGGCGGGCTGGTCGTCACGCCGTGGCACCCCATCCGGGAGGCCACGGGCGTCACCGCTGCCCCCACCACCCGCGAGCCGGAAGCCAAGGGACTGGCGTCGAGTGGCACCATCGCCGGCGGCCCTGGTTGGGTCTTCCCCGCCCACCACCCGGAGGCCAGGCCGCTGCTGTACACGGGCTGGGTGTACTCGGTGCTGCTGCAGCCGGACCCTAGGCCCGACGCCCACGCCATCATGGTCGGCGACGGTGTGTGGGGCGTCGCGCTCGGGCACGGGCTCGTGCGGGAGGAGGCGGGTCCCGGGGAGGGCGGCGGGGACCCGCGCGCGCACAGGTTCTTTGGCAGCTGGAATTGCGTGGCCCGGGAGCTGGCGCGGCTGGGCGTCGGCCGCGATGGGGTGGTGGTCTCTGGCGGGCTGGTCCGATCGCCGGGGGACGGCAAGGTCATTGGGTTCCGGAGGCCCAGTAACACCGAATGGGCCCGTGGGAGGGGGTGTGGCGGGACGACGCTGGTGGTGCTCAGGGGGAAGCCCGTCCCCGCTTGAACGAGCGAAGACTCTCACAGGTGGAGGTAGCTTCAGCCGATTTTGGAGTCTCCCCAAGATTGTGTTCTAAATCTTTACCTACCCAGTCTATGGTTCTCACCTGCAACTTGAAATTGAACGACATTAAGCGCAGAACCCCTAGATACATGCATATCTTGCTTCTCCCACGGAGTAGTTCCAACTATCGAGGCGCCTACCTACGGTTAGGTACGTATTAGGTTGGTGCGTTCTTATGACTTTCGGGCAACACGGTCTTCAGAGGCAGGCGAGTCTAAAGTCTTTGCCTCAACAGACCTTACATCATTTTGCTCACTCTAGGGCAGTCCTGGTAAACGTGCCCCTCCGACAGCTTTTTTTAAGGCCCATCTCCCATATTTCCAGGCGCATCAAATTCTCGATCAACACAACACCCAGCAACGATCAGTTCCTCTCTACTTCCTCGGTGACAATCAGCCCACGCAACTGCCCTCCGTTCCACTACCTAAGAGGCCACTGGCGATTGCTCTCCAAGCAGATCCTAAATCAATGAACCTGCATACAATTCAGTACCCCCATAAAACCCTCTCTCACCACCGGGTCAAGCGGCCAGCAGGAGACTCCAGTCCACAAACTCGTCCTTGCTTGCGTCACCTACCTACCTACCTTCCTACATACCTTCCTTCCTGCCTACCTACCTCTACATCTGCCTACCAACCTAACGCTTAACTTCCTACCACTACCCAATAATAAAAAACCTATCAAGCAACAATATCTTCTCCACCTCTACCCTTCCATTTCGCTCACTTTGGCTAGCAGTAATTATTTTCGGGGCTTACACCAGAAGTACACCGTCTAAATTCGGCACTGACACTCCCCTACCAAGTACATACCTGTCATCTTCACACGTTTGAATCCGATTTAAGCGATCATCCCACCTCTCAAGATCTCTCTAGGGCACATTTCTTCTTTATAACACAACATGCTGTCCCACCATATCTCGGCCCAAGGACGACACCACAAAGAACGATGGTGCCATCCCAAGACATCAAACTAGGACCCAAGGAACCGAAGGGGAGGCTTGTCTCGAGAAATATGAATAGGTAAATGCTATTATCGCTCTAAGGCGAAAGCCACCACCGAGGCTCCAGCGCCGGGACGTCGCTACGGCGTACAGGTAGACCGACCACGAAAAACATCGTACCAGAAAATTTTATTCTAACTTTGGAGGATGCTTGCGATGCTGGAGTCACTTTTGTGGAAGAAGTTTGCGATATCATCGATCCTACATCGGCATCACATCGCCAAGGGCCTGGTTCCCAGATTGGGGATGGGTTGAAATCATTGAACTTGACGAAACAAGGTAATTATAGTCCTTCGGGTCCGACATTTGTTTATAGTCCACTAGGCCTTAAGATTCGCTAGCCCGTCATATACTCATATACAACTCGGACGTTCAGGCATTTACGCACTGCTTACGGGACTATCTCAGCAGCGCCACCATCGAGAATAAAGGGGAGAAATATCAGGTATCTCCTTTCATCGAACATGTTGATGTTTACGCTAGATGCGATATCTTGAAGCACAGATTCGTGTTAGATGTGCTTAGACTCGACGATGTTGTTCAGTAATTACCGCATAAAGGTCGCAGGAGGTTCTAGGGAGACTTGACGTCCTCATCCTCGTGCTGCCTAGCGTTCGCAGCGTCGACTAAGCAACCGAGCAGGCAAGCATACTCAAAGCGAGCCATTTGACATCGATGAAGATAGACGGCCCGAGGACATTCTGTGTGGCTTCTTCTAAGACTGACGACATAAATTGCAACACTGCAGAGACCACTGTTAGGGATCACGCTACCGATGACGACCTAAGAATCTACCGGGATATTATAAACGAGCTCATCGCTAGCGAGTCTAAGCTCAGGGAGCTACAAGGGGATTTGGAAAATACCATTTTAGAGATGAACGACATCAAGAGCAAATTGAAGGGGTTACGGAAGCAAAAGATAAGACTCGACTGCAAGACAAGGAGCTTGAATGACGATATCATTCAGAAGCGAGTGCTCGCAAAGCATTACAAAGATTGCCAAACCATCTTTCACGCCCGGGCGAGAAACGGCAGGACTGAAGCAAAGGTGGCAAGACTGCTTGACCGCACCCAAGGGTACGGGCGTCACGCAGCTTCTTCCATCCCCGTGAGCTCGTCAGCGTATTGGAGGGCGAAAGATGAAGACCACCTTCCCGGCTTCCCGGCTATCTACTATACGGGCATCCTGAAGCATCATGGCTGGATTCGCCAGGCCGTGATTCCCCGAAGGACAAGACACTCGCATTCTGTCTTGACAAGGCTCAATTCCTTTCTCATAGACTCTTGCTTCTGGTCCGACAATTAGTGCAGGGGTAAACCGGGAATAATAGGATGGAGCCGCACGGAATTCGAGCAAAGGGTGCTTGCTCCTTCTCCCCAAGCCATGTGGACGTTAAGTGCAAAGCGTCCTAAGTGACAAACCCTCATAACTTGCCACAAGTCCCTTACGGTGACGGTGACAAGCTTACCGCTTAAAGATGGTGTGAATTACTAATATCTAAAAATCCTGTCGGGTAGAAATCTGAAGGGTCCAGTAGCGCACTAGCGGACAGTGTTCTGAGGTACTGCCCTTCTCAGATGCTGACTTTTGCACCCAGTTGACGGCATGTCATCCGTTTATGGACGAGGTTATCGAACAAATGAGGATCAGGGACTCCAGCCAGAAACCCCTATATTCCAAGAGGATGTATATGCACCACCAGACTTTCGATGCCATCTTGCGGCGGGGTGGGTTGCCATTTGACAGCAAGACTAGTGGAAGGGTGATGAGATACCACTGGTTTAAAGATATGTGAGGAAACCTGAAGTCCCTGTCGGGATTCCCGAACATCTTACATGGCTAATGGCCCCCAGTGGGCGTGTTATTGTGTTCTTACTGGCTAAGGTAATACCAGCTGCTACCGCCAACCTCGACAACTCTACCCAGGGCTCATCAAGTTCTCAAGAGAGCACAACTCTCTTGGGACCATCACTTCAACAGAAACCTCCCGAAGTTGCAGACAGACACGGACGAGCTGATCGATCGGTCATGGGACGCCCTTCTGCAGCATATAATTAATGTCGCACATTCGACAGAGTCTCCCACAGAACACAACGCGGCTAGACAGACATCAAGCGGCATTGAACTCTTGCAAGGAGACGTCTAGGCAAGAGGCGGGCAAAGTGTTCGACAGCCTCCAACAAGCAGCGAGGAAGGCGCACCCAAAGCTCCAAGAGCACTTCCGGGAGAGATGGGTTGCCTGCTCGGAGCAAGTGTGGAGCCTCAAGGGTAAGCATAAAAAAACAGGGGGTTTCAGCATTTCCAAGACTCATCATCATGCATTCCAGAGGAACTGGACACCATTGTTTGACGTTCAATCAGGGAAGGGATCGTTCGACCGCCGCCACGCCGGGATCAAGACATACGGGGAGGCGAACAATGCGGCAACTACGGCCGAGTGCGTCAAGAAGCTTCAAGATGACATCGAGACCAGTCTGGCAGAGTTTCCTCATGCCCTCAAGCAGGCGCACGAACTAGCCGCCAGGCAGTTGGAGCACAAGCTCAGGTTGAGCCTCAACAGTCTGGAGGAGGAGGGATCGGGAGCCTCAGAGGGCCAGCCTCTGCCATCGGCGGGACACGAGGACGCGGTCCCCGCCATGGACGAGCCCCAAGCGAAGGTCAGACAGACGATCGCCCGCTGGAAGGCCTCGTGGATCGCGCCCAAGGCAGCCGCCGACTTTTACCTGGCGAGAGGCTCCGGCATCCCGCCTGGCTACCCCGAGAAGCCCCTGGAAATCAAGGAGTCGGAGTCGGAGTCGGAGTCGGAGTCGGAGTCGGAGTCGGAGTCGGATTCGGAGTCGGATGAAAAAGAGGACGATGGAGACGGTTCTTGCAGTGAGGATGGCGGCCGTGGCGGGGGAGGGAAGAAGCGCTGGCGGGAACAGTAGGGCCGGTGTCGAGGATGAGAAAGCAAAGTCGCGGCTTGGTAGGGGCAGGAGCCGAAAGCCCGGGATGAAGTGAGCAAGAAGGATGAGGGCCAGCGGTGTTCTCTCAACCTTGATTTTGGTGCTTTGGTTCTTTGTTTTCTTTTCCGTGGCTTTGTTTCTTCCGGGAGGCTTGCTTGGTATCTGTTCACCGTTTGAGACTCAAGATTTCCCGAGATCTGTCGTCTCCGCCTACAGGAACTAACGTCCGTGGAAACATCCTAGCGGAAACGGGTGTCTAGAACGAATATGTTTGTCTTCTAGACATGTCTAGAGACTAGTTGCTCTTTTTTTTCCTTTTCAGAATTTCATGTCGGAAAAGAAATCATGAGTTCGGTCAATCCAGAGAGGTCGGTTTCACTCTGTAATTATGTCTTAGGACAAAGTTGGAGTCAGTGGGTGGAGGCCCGAAAGTTGGCGTTGCGGGACAGTGTCTACCGCAGGCTGGTTGATCATTCTCCCCCGCCAATACCCCGGTCTCCCCGTTTCGCGCCTCCAGCTCTCAGAAGACGAGCCACTGGGGTCTCGCAGCCCCCACCATGGACACCCTTAGGGGTCATCCATGGCGTCGTGGGGATTTCAGCTTGTCCACATCTCGGCATGGGCATCGGCATTGAAAGGGACTGGCTATTTCTTCTTCCCGATTCGCAGTTTACCGTTCGGTGTAGATTCTCACTTCATCGAGGAAGTAGGTTTTTTCGCACCCGATGATTAGGAGCCCATCAGCGATCCCTCGATTCTATCATAATATTATATCCCAGGAGACATTGTCTGGCCAAAGGATGGCAGTAGTGCTTGGCGTCTAGGTATCATAACCACCAGTGTTTTCGAGTGCCGAGTGAGTCGAAAAGTGAGTGGGGGAGAGACGCACACAGAGCTACAAAAACCCCTTCGGCAAGATACTCCGCCGGCAGCAGCACCAACTGGCAACGCACCGCACCGCAGGAAACAAACAATACCAACGGGAAAGAAGGAGAAAACGAAGAAAAAGGGGGGACAAATAAAAGGGAAAAAAGAATAACAAGAAAATGGCATCATCTTCCCTCCCGCGCGGCATCCGTGCCGTCCTCACCAAGTCCCCCCACGACGTGGTGATAATCTCCTCCCTCCGGACCCCGGTCTGCCGCGCCAACAGGGGCCAGCTGAAGGACGCCTACCCGGAGGAGCTCCTGGCGGCGGTCCTGCGCGCGACCCTGGATCGGAACCCGGCGTTGCCCGCCTCGGCCGTGGAGGAGGTGTCTGTCGGGGTGGTGCTCTCGGAGCTGGGCGGGTCCAAGGCGGCCCGCGCGGCGCTCAGCCACGTGGGCTACCCCTCCAGCGCGTGCCTGCACACGGTGAACCGGGCGTGCGCCTCGTCGCTGCAGGCGGTCGCGTCACTGGCCTCGCAGATCCGCGCGGGCCAGGTCTCGGTCGGGATCGCCGCGGGCATGGAGAGCATGTCGCGGAACTACGGCTCCCGCGCCATCCCCGAGGGCATGTGGCCCGTGCTGCGGGCCAGCGCCGTCAAGGACGCCCGCGACTGCGTCATGCCCATGGGCCTGACCTCGGAGAACGTGGCGGGGCGGTACGGCGTGCCTAGGCGGGACCAGGACGCCTTCGCGGCAGAGTCGCACGCCAGGGCGTCGAGGGCGCAGGACGGAGGGCGCTTCGACGCCGAGCTGGTGCCCGTGTCCACGACATACCAGGAGGTCGACAGGCAGGGCGCCGCCGTCGGGGAGCCGAGGGCCGTGACGGTGGCGAGGGACGACGGGGTGCGCCGGGGCGTGACGGCCGAGTCCCTGGCCGCCCTGAAGCCGGCCTTCAAGCCCGACGGCGCCTCCACGGCCGGCAACTCGTCCCAGGTCTCGGACGGCGCGGCAGCCACGCTGCTCATGCGCAGGAGCACGGCCGACTCCCTGGGCCTGGCCGCCATGGGCCGGTTCGTCGCCGCCTCCGTGGTCGGCTGCGCCCCGGACGAGATGGGCGTCGGCCCGGCCCTGGTCATCCCCAGGCTGCTCTCGTCGCTCGGGCTGGAGAAGGACGACGTGCAGAGGTGGGAGATCAACGAGGCGTTCGCAAGCCAGGCAATCTACTGCCTGAGGGAGCTCGGGCTCGAGAAGGCCTGGGAGGAAGGGCGCGTGAACCCGGACGGGGGCGCCATCGCCCTCGGCCACCCGCTCGGCGCCACGGGGGCCAGGATGACGGCCACCCTGATACACGGGCTGCGAAGGGACGGCGGGGAGGTCGGTGTCGTGAGCATGTGCATTGGCACGGGCATGGGGATGGCGGGGTTGTTCGTTAGGGAATAACCATCGAATAGAGAGGGGACCTGCTGGCGTAACGCTCTGGAGTGGTGACGTTGTCCATGATGGAAGAGGGGGCTTCTTGATGCGTGCTCCCCCGGCATATGCATCACACGCAGGCATGACACGCAGTCATGATCAAATCACCACACTAGATGCAACCTGCTCCTCATCAAAGGGCCAACCTTACTTTGCATGAGTAAACCCCACCGACCGAGGAGCACTTACTACATGAGCTGGAATAGAAAGCTGGGAAGCTGCCCTTGAGTTCCTCCCGAGAGCCACTATGTAATTAGCCAATTTGCCACCTTCTAATTGGTACATTCTGCAGCGTCGTGTCGTCGTCGTGACCTATCAGGTAGACGTAACCCTTTCCTCCAGCCTGTCCTTCTCGGTCCCATTCCCCCCCATTCTCCTCGCCTTAACTACAGCGTCAAAACCATCGGGGCCAACGGGAGATCTGCTCCCAGTTGAAGTATTCCATTTTGTTCCAGGAAAAAAAAACCCTTCTCGTCCATCATGTATATAGTAATACGTATCGTACAAAATCAATCTGGGCGCATTGCACTTGTGTAGCGAGTCTCGGCTTCCCGAGGAACGCCAGAGGACGAGAAAGGCAAACCAAAACGAAGAGAAGGAAAAAAAGAGGAACTATTGGAGACTCCATCCCACCCAACCTACCCACCTACCTGGCTTGTAAATCGTCAGGACAGAGGCCCTCGACGCCGGTCCATGACCTCATCATTCGTCATCCGAGTCTGGTAGGGGCATCATATAGCTCAGGCCTCCTGTTCGTATGAATCCCTAGCCCGACCCTGTTATCCCTCAATCCCCCGCTCGCCATCCTCAGCTTCTTCGAGGGGCTGGCCGACAGCGCACCGTCGCCGACGCCGCCTTCCAGCCTCGCCACGTCAGCAACGGCTTCACCGCTGAACTTCCTCTTCTCGGGAGAAGTGCCGCCGCCCGCCGCTCTGCCGGCTTCGCTGCTGCTGCCGCTGCTGCTGTTGTGCATTATCATCCCCGGGAACAGTCTCGCCTGGAGCCGGGCGCTCTTCTCTGCGGGCGCGGGCGTTCCGTCCCTCGACCCGCCGGCCGAGCTGGCCACCTCGAAGCTCTCGCGCGGGTCCCGCCGGAGCATCTCCGAGGCGGCCTGGCTGGCCTGGCTCTCGAAGACCTCCTCCTCCTCCTCTTGGCCCCCCGGGTGGTCTTTAGGGCAGGACCCGCCGGACCTATGCGATTGGTGAGATGCACGCGAGACAAAAGACTGCGTGGCGGCCGCCACGGACTGCAGTGCCTGGCGGGCGAGCTCCTCGTTGTCCTCGGCCGAGATGGTGCTCTCGCGGCTCTTGCGGCCGATGGCAGCCGAGGCGCTTTCCGTTCTCTGATGTTGGTGACGACGATTCTGGCTGTTGAAACTATGGCTGTGATATCTGTTGCTGTTGACTGGCGGCGTCCCCGGTGCAAGCGGGCGGTTGCGACTGCTGCTGTTGTTATTGGTGTTGCTGCTGTATCTGTGCGCTGGCTCCGACTGGGGCACAAGGTCGATCGAGGGGAGAAGGCTGTACTCCCCACGCGGGCGGGCCGTGGGAGTGGTCGGCAGTGACGACATGGACTGAACATTGCGCGTGTGCTTCGATGAGACGCGGGGCGCGGGGCGGTGGCCCGTCGTCGGAGTCGAGGGCGCGCTGTTGTTCTCCTGGCTCAAGACTTGCAGGAGGGCCGCAAATGGCGCCTCGGTGTGGTCCCGTTCCTGCCTGGGCCCGTCCCGGTGTTGCTGCGCCGCCGACTTCGGCGTCTGCCTTGGGGTGGCGCGGAACTGGACCGGGGTAGAGACCGTCTGCGTCTTCGGGGTCAGCGCCTGGTGGAAGATCCCGCCGGGGCTGCAGAGAATGTGGAAGTGCTCCCTGTTCTCGCGTAGGCGGTTGAGCAGCAGTTCCTTGTCCTCAGTGAGCCCCGCGATCTCCTCTTGATTCTTGGTAATGAGTTTCTTCGCGGCCTTAAGCCGCCTCGCAAGCGACTCAATCTCTGCCATCGCTTCCTCGTACCAAATGGTTAGCTGAAAATATCTGGCTTGAAGGGACTCAGTCGCCGCGCTGAGCTCTCGCCGGGCTTGGCGCGAGTGCTCCGCCATCCGCAGAGCGTCGATCTCCCGGCGGACCATGTCATGCTCGACGGCGGCCCGCTTGGCGTCCTCGTCCGCCTGGAGGCACAGGAGGCTGTACTGCAGCTTGTGGTGGGCCGTCTCCATCTTTAGCCTGGCGTGCTCAGCGATGGAGGCCTGCAGCATGGAGCGTAAGTCGTCGGCCGAGGACTCGATAACCTGAGCAGGCGAGGGCGGCGAGTATTGGCCTCCGACAGTGGCGTCTCTCCTCGAGCTGACGAGCCCAGTAACGGGCGGAGAGAGGATGCTGGATCGTTGGGGCACCAAATAATCCGGTAGGATAGCTCCAGCGCCATTTATGGTTGGCACCTGAGACGATGGCGGGGGTGTCAATGAGGACGGTATTATGCCTGACGAAGACATGCGGTCGTCATTGAGCTCTGTTTTGAACGAAGCAGATGGTTCTATCGGTGAATTAGGGCCCTCAGTCGAGGGCAAGCTGACTTGCGAGGAAGAGACGACAAGGTCATTGTCACCCATCGTGGGCGTTACTGGTCGGACCGGGTCAATCTGGCCGTTGGGTTGTTGAGACCCAGAGTCCGAGTCGGGCGAAGACATGGTGGGCGAGTCTTGAAGCGAGGGTCAACCAGGTACTGGCCTCGTAAAAACTATCTCACGGTCACGGCGTGAAGGGTTCAAGGATGGCAATCGGTGCGGAATCCGTGGTTTCTTTTGTCGAAGCGTGTCGGCGCAGGAGTTGCTCGGAAATAGTTTTCGAGCCGACTTGGCGACTGGGTCTCCCGCCCTTTAGCCTTCTTTTAAGCGAACGGGACCAGTAGCAGGCAACGTGTGCATGAATCGCAGCAACTCAGCAGCCCAAGACGATCAGAGTCGGGGAGTCGAAGGCGGATTGTCAAAAGTCAAAGGCGGAGAGGAGAGGAAATGGGAAGAAGAGGGGGGGTGGCGGGCGGAGGAGGAGCAAGACGCTCCGTTGCAACGAGTCCAGGTTTCGCCGACCGCACAAGGTTCAAAGAGTTTAAAAAACCAAGACTGGGAAACTGGAGAAGTGGGAGACTGATGATCAACATGCACATGGATGGTTGGACTTGATGGTTGCTGGGGGGAAAAAAGAAGGAAACAGCAGCGGGTCCAGCTGCTTGACCCTGGTCAGCCTGCCAATTGAAGGGGCTGGCCACGGGCTGCCGACCACCAGCCCTGAAACTGGAATGGTGTGGTGGGAATCTGCCATGATTCACCGCTTTCTATCTTGGCACTGAGCCCTTCTTATCATCACCACTACTCACTACCATTCACTCCCGCGCCTAATCCGTGCATCTGTCCTGTATTAACGACAATCCCTGGCGAATACACGTGTAGTCCTGACAGATCACACTACACGACAATTCTCCGGTCGACCGCTGCAACGGAGAACTGATCGCAGGCTCGAAAAGCTGTGTGGTGTAAATTTGATCCAGATTTCCCTCTTCAGGTGAATACTAGCAGTAATAATGTGCGTCTGTGCACACGCAATCCAGCACCGTTTCTGCACCCTCGTCCCTCGAGTCCTCGGCAGACAGATGCATGCCCCTGAAAAGCCCATTTGCGTCCATGCTTCCAGGTTCCGTCCGAATTCCTCGACACGGATTCACGAAATGTCACCACATCAGATGACCCGAACGGCACTCCGAGCCGAATGCACATGCTCGTGCGCCCCCTGAAATCCCACTCGGTATTCTCGACCGGCCGCTCCGTCCCCTACAGCCACTGTCACGCGCCTAGCTCATAACGCTCAACCCTTGGTGTGATGATTCATTATGGCTCATTATGGCTCATAGCCCAAGGTATCCTCAGTTGCAGCAAAGCACAACACTCAAAAAACTCGGGCTCTACAGGTTCGAGATTGAGATGAATTGAGTATCAGCTCAGATGCAATTAAATCCTTCAATCGGAGCTGCCTCGCATTTTCCTTGCCCTAGTCCATCATCATGGACTGCCAAGTCACTAGCAGTCACGACGACCTGGACATTGTGCTAGACGTTCTCGGACAGCAGCCACTACTCAAAATATATACGCAGATAACATGCTGCTTCTCCGTGCCTGACGACTCACTTCATGCCAAGATCATCGAGACTCTGAGGCGAGGCCTCGAACACGCAGCGGCGAGCTTCCCCTGGATAGCTGGCCAGGTCGTCAATGAAGGCGCCAGGGAGGGCGACACGGGCGTCTTCAAGATCAAGCCCCTGGCCGAGACCCCGCGCCTGGTGGTCAAGGACCTCAGGGGCAGCGTGCCCGCGCACGGCCAGCCCAAGGCGCCGACGATGGACGACCTGAGGCGGGCCGGCTTTCCTATGAGCATGCTGGACGAGGAGCTCCTGTCGTTCCACAGGACGATCCCGCGCGACTTCTGCGGGCCCGAGGAGGTGCTCTCGGTGCAGGCCGTCTTCGTCAAGGGCGGCCTCCTCCTCACCTTCGCAGCGGCGCACAACACCATGGACATCACGGGCCAGGGCCAGGTGATCAGCCTCATCTCCAAGGCCTGTAAGGGGGAGGCCTTCACGCCCGAGGAGCTCCGGACCGGCAACATTGCCCGTGGCGGGCTCGTCGAGCTGCTGGACGAGTCGTACGTCCCCGGGCCAGAGCTGGACGACCAGATCATGCGGCCTCCTCCCCCGCCGGCGGCCCCGACTGCTGCTCAGCCCACCCCTCCTCCCCCGAGGTGCCTTTGGGCCTACCTCACCTTCACCGGCGCCGCCTTGGCGTCCCTCAAGGACCTGGCGATAAGCACCCTCCCGCCTCAGACCTCCGCCGCCCTGTCCACACCCCAGAGACCCGCCGTGCCCTTCGTCTCCACCGACGACGCCCTCACGGCCCTGATCTGGCGGTCCGTCGCCCGCGCCCGTCTGCCCCGCCTCGGCCCGGCCAGGCTCATGAGGTTCGCCCGCGCCGTCGACGCGCGCCCCCACCTCGGCATCCCCGCGACTTACCCGGGCCTGATGCAGAACATGACGTACCACGCCGCCCCGCTGGGGGAGCTCACCGGCGGGATGTCGCTCGGGGCGGTCGCCGCGGACCTGCGGGCCGCCCTGCTGCTCCCCTCGCCCCAGCGGCAGGAGGAGAGGGAGGGACGACAACAACACGGGCAGGACGACGTCGCGTGGCGCACCCGCGCCGTGACGACGTACATGACCCGGTCGGCGGACAAGTCCCGGGTGTCGTTCACGGCGGGGCTGGACCCTTCCGGGGCGGATGCGATGCTCTCGTCCTGGGCGAAGGTCGACCTCCACGGGCTGGACTTTGGCTTCGGGTTGGGGAGGCCCGAGGCGGTGAGGCGGCCGAGGTTCGACGAGGTCGAGGGCCTGCTGTACCTGATGCCGAGGGACGGGGAAGGCGGCATCGCCGTCGCCGTCTGTTTGCGGGAGGATGATCTGGAGAGGCTTCGGGGCGATGAGGAGCTTGGGAGGTTTGGTGTTTATGTTGGTTGAACTGTGAAATGGGATGCTGTCTTTTGTAACGAAGCTTGTAGATCACATCAACTCAGGGCTTTAGGTAAGAAATCGTATCTTGCCTTGATTAGGTACGGCTTCTTGATAACAACAGCATGGGCATATATATATTCATGCAGAGCTGGGCATGGAAGCCTTGCTTCTTTCAGGCCAAGAAAGGCCAATCCGGCACAAGAATCTAAGTACTTCGAAGTCTAAAAATGAACAATGCTGTATTGTAATGTGGAAAGGGCTATAGGCAGTGAAGTAGTAATAGTTGTGGTGTTTGAGCTACATTACAGACACGACGACGCCACCCTCGCTCTTCGTTGGAGACAAGCCTCAAAAGTCGATCCAAGGGGGAGTGACGAGTCAAACAGGTATGGAAGAAGCGATGGAAATGGACAGCCACCTCTTTCTTTAACAAGAGAAAAGAAAAATGCTAAACCAGAAATGCATCGGACTTTTCGTCCCCTTCCTCCATCCTTCGCCCGATATGCAGTCTCAAGCTGGTTTGAACAAGTGGTTACCTATATGTATATAATGCTTTGTGGTAATGCCGAGGGAGTGGCGGCTAAAAGGCGGTTGTCCTTAGTTTACTCGCCCGTACCGGGGAGCGCAGTGAGCCCTGTATTTGGTCCAAGCAGTTAGAGAACGTATCCTCGAAGAGGTAAGGAAGGATGGGAGGAAGGGTGGGGGTGGATATGTGGACAAAAAAGAATAATAATGACAAGAAGAAGAAAACTTACAGCCCTCAACGTTCTCATCGACCTTGGTGGTGACGGCGCACTTCCTGGCATTGTCAATGGCCTGGGTCTTGAGTGTGCCGCAGCGGGCGCCCATGCAGCCCGAGGTGTCCATGGCCCTCTGGAGCGAGTCATCCTTCCAGCCGAAGACGTAGTCGGCGTGCTGGCCCAGGCCGGTGTTGTCGCCCGTGGACAGGTAGAAGGGATGGCCGGTGGCGGGCCACTCGGCCTTGTTGTTGAACTTGGTGGTGTCCCAGACGACCTCGTACATCAGCTGCGGGATCCGGACCGGGTGCGAGGCCGGGCAGTTACCGCCCAGGCTGAGGAAGTTGGCCGGGCCGCTGGTCGGGTAGGCGACGTGGTCCTTGTGGTTGGGGCTGTCGAGGTTCTTGCCGTCCCAGCAGGTGGGGAAGTGGACGTTGGACCGGATCCCGCCTGGGCAGGGCTTATTGGGCAGCGCCTCGGTGTCGACCTTGTCGTCCATGCATGGAGCGCCGGTGTCGCCGCCAAAGTTGGGGCCCGTGTAGCAGCGGTAGCAGTTCTGCCTCTTCTGGCTGGTGCCAGACCTTGAGCGCATCGTGGGGTCGCCGACCAGCATGCGGAAGCCGGGCTTGAAGGCCGTGATCTTGCCGGGCTGGGCCGAGACGTAGTAGACCAGAATCCCGCCCTTGGTCTCGGTGCTGAACCTGTCGTTGAACTGCAGGGCCGCGCCGCCCTGAGGCACGCGCTTATAGGTGCCATTCTTGGCCTTGAAGTACAGGTTGGCGGTCCAGTAGTTGGAGAAGTCCTCAGAAAAGGCGCAGGTGGTGCAGCTGGCCTCCTTTGAGACATCGCCAGAGGTCATCTTGGGCAAGAAGGCGTTGCCTCCGACGATCTGGTGGACGTGGGGAGCTGGGATGGCGCCAGGGTTGACCAGGGGGTCGAGGCGGTCGATCACAACCTGAGCGCATCCGAACCGCAACATGGTGAGACCGCCCGCACCGCCGAACTGAGGCGTGGGGTCCGCCGAGGCGAGAGCCGCGAGGGCGAGGAGGCTCGAGTACCAATGCATCCTGACTCTTTGGCAGACTTGTGAGAGCCCTTGAGGGAGAAAGAGACTGATAGCCAGTGGACTGTGGCTTCTTGGCAGTTGGCAAGCTGCGGTGGCGGACGACGATGCAGACTGAGCTCCGAGGGGTGACGAACCAGAAAGGACAGAAGAAAGGGAGCAAGGAAAAAGAGGGTGGGCAACCATCCAGATGGGCATCCCTTCGATACAATTATAAGAAACTCTACTCTGGGTGCTTGGCTGCTTACAATTACCGCCAAAGCCAGACGGAACGACATACAGAAAAGAAAGTAGAGGCAGGTAGCCAAGGCTTCCGCCGGCTTCCAAAGTCATCCCCGGTCCATCTCCAATTAATCTCCTGTCCCTTCCTTCATCGCTGCTTCTGCTATCTTTGCCCCTTCATTCAGGCCGAAGACACGCCGTTGTCCCATTACTCCCATGTTGGCTCAGTCTGTTGTCGTGGGCTCGTGGCGGCAAATGCTAAATGCCGAAAGGATTGTAGTTGTTTTGGTATATTGTCCAATATCGGCCTTGTTTCCCTCGACCAATCCGAAGCAGTCCCTAATCTGGGGAAGTCCTGATCGGGGAAATCTGGGGAGACGTCTTGGCACCGATCGGCAAATTCTGTTACTGTCAGGATTGGCGGGTACATGCACCTGTCCATCTCACTCCTCTAGTCCTCCAGGCTCCCGCAGCAGTCATATAGGGAATGTCAAGCTTGTCAAAGAGTTTGTGCCTTTTTAACAGGAGGGCAGTCGAGCAGGGAACCAATCCTTGGCTAAATACGGCACCGGCTAAGCTTTGGCTCAGCCAATTGCTTATTAGCCCTTTGATGTCCCCGCCTTGGCCTCCACTGGTCGCGAGGACATTTTTTTTATATTGATTTACTGGAGCCTTGCTGTCACCTATAGTGATCACCTCGCGCCGTCAACCCGTTGCTGTCACTGTCACTAGGAGAAAGCCGAGGAGGAACCGGTGCCGCCCAAAGGGAAATAGGCGACATGCCACTCCTTGAACTGTCGAGTCGAGACAAGTCTAGACGTCAGGCTGCTTTAGCTGCAGGTGGAACGTGACTGGATAAAGGGCGACATATAGTACCGAGACAATAAGGGTATTTGTCAATAAGCATCTAGTACTGGTTGTTTATCGGAAATCGGAGAGGATATACAATGAGCCAATCGTGGTGACGACCTGGTTAGAACCCGTCGGGCGTCGAGGTCCCTGCCGCTTTTCAAGATAGCCGCCATCTACAAAATAACGCTCCATGGATGATGGCTGCAAGTGTTACGTATGCCCTGCTGATTCGAGTTGAAAATGGAAGTGTTCGAAGGGGCTCTCTGCGCCCTTGACATATCCGCACGTGGCATTATTCCATAACTAACACTACTCCGTAGCAGTCGGTCGGGATCTCAGGGACCAGGATCATCTAACAAATGAAAAAAGAAACAACGAAAAGCTTCCCGGCTCCACCTCGAAGTTCAGATTCTACTAAGCCAAAGCACGGTACTGTGGGCGAGAGAGTGGCATGTCCTCGGTAGAAAGAGCAAGAGGTCCTGAGCTGGCAGCGTATTCGTTGAGAAAGACTGAACAAATGGCGCCGAAGCATGTTTCTGACCTTGCATACATCACATGCTTCTGGGCTTCTAGACCTCTGCCCTTTTAGTAATTACCAGGTTCCTGGGCCGATCCTAGCCTCATACGGTTGTACTTCACACCAGGCCATCGTGTCATCCCACGTTCCTTTCCCGCTACCATGGCCTAAGTCTGCACCTGCTGCCAATGTCCTTGGACGGGTCGAGACCTACCGATGCTTCCGATGGCAACAGCTTGTTAAGGGGGAAGGCTTCCGTCTTGGCTCGTCACAACGGGACCATCAAATAATTGTAGACCAACTCTGGCCAAGTTCCGGCTTCCTGAATAGAGCCAAATTCAATTCTGTGAGCGGCAGTCCTCATCTCGATGCACGGCAGCAGAAGACTGTCTGGCTTTTCAAATCCCGTTAATAATCCTCGGCATCTCCCACCTCCTTCTGCTGTCACATCTCCATCTCCCGCCCTGTACCACATGACCCCAGTCCTCAACCCATGTTCCCACCTGCCTCCTCAGCTTCCTCGCCCCATCCTCACTCACCTCCCCCACGGCCCCCTTCTTCAACGCCTCCAAAATTCCCTGTGGCGCCAGCTCGGCGAAGTGCTCAGCCCAGCTGAATCGCGAGTACCAAGTGGCCACGGCTTCGTCCGAGGCGAGGGCGCCCTGCCATCTCTCGGTCTGGGAGTACTTGTGCTCCTGTGGAGGCAGGATCGAAGGGTCGACGCGGTGCATCGTCCGGGGGGTAGCGTTCGTGTCCATTATGTGCGAGATCTCGTGCGCGAGGATCCGAAGCTGCCAGCAACAGCTCCGCACGGCCACGTCGGCGTCGGCCGAGAACGCCACGGAATGCTCGGGCGTCGGCGGGCTGGGGAGGGCGATAAGGACACTGGTAGGGGAAAGGGAATGGGAGTGATAGGCTGAGTTACAGTCCTGTCCAGAGGCAGTCCAGCCTACTAAGAGTCGTGGAAGTTTCGGCGGAGGAACTGTCAAGTATCAAAGGACCGAATCAACGAAGGTACAAACTTACCGAACATATTCGCGCAATCGCACGGGTAATCTTCCGAACATCTGGATATGATCAGAAGCCTAGTCAGACCCAAAGAACCCCATCAACATGAAAAATGAAGGGTGGCCCCAAGTGGATGCCCACTCACCTCTGCGCTTTCCGTGATGTTCACTGTGGCCCGAGGGTGCTGGCAAAAGACCCAGGGAATATCACAGTCACCATAGGTGACCTGTTTTATGTCAGTTAACTCAAGTTGGAAGTCGAAAAGGGATTCCTGTACATGATACCGAGTGAAAAGAGGAAAGAGAAGGAAAAGAGCAAGAGGAACTGGAAAACCTAACATTGAAGACGCTAAAATTCCCTATCGCCCCCGACTCCTCATGGAGATAGTGCCAACATGGCTCTGGATACGTGCTCATCGGCCACTCGATTACACGCACGGACTGCCGCGAAGGGAGAGCCTTTTGCAGGGCATCCTCTACGCCAAGCGCGAAGGAGCCGTTCAACCAGGGCTTCCCGAACTCTCCAGTAAGCTGAAGGCGCGGGTCGTCCACTCTGACCCGGCCGGGGCCGCCCAGTCCCGGCTTGAGGAACGAGAGGCCCGTCACGGCCACACTTAGGAAGGGAAGAATCGCTGCTAAACCACGAAGAGGGGCCATTTGGAAAATCTCGTGTTTAATTTACGTTGCTATTCGAAGCCCGTCCCTGACAGCTAGCCTTTGGCGCCCCATGCGAAAGAGCTGGCTGCTATGTTAAATAAACTCCCGAAGCAGGAGCAGAGAGCAAGGCGCAAAATGTGCTGGCCACGGCAAAGTGGTGATTCACCTTCATCCAAACACATCACCAAGCCAAGGAAAGGAAGGAAGAGAGGAAAAGGAAAGGAATGAGCCTAATATTTCATACTTGCGCTGTTTGACTACCTCCTTGCCTTGCCAGCCCGTCCAGTCTCATGAAGTCACAGCGTATCGAGCGGACCCTACGGCTCGAGGAGACCGGATGGATCGTTTCGGCTGAAGCGAGAGAGGAGACGCTCATTTGCGGAGAAACGTCGGAAGTCTCCTAAGGAAGTAAGAGGGTTCGGTAGGTACATCAGATGGTAAGTGACGGCACTGAAAATTATCAGGCGGCGGTCTCCTAGCCAAACGTCTGAAAAGAAGAAAACATGGGTACCAAGTTGGCCACTTAGAGTGCTGACGACAGGGCTTGTGCCTGGTAAATAATTTCAATTACCTAGTGCCGTTGTCGTCGACGTCCAACTCCGAGTCATTGGTTTCAACCAGTAGGAATAAACCCCCACCCCCTGACACACAACCCCCCACCTACAACATCCTGTATCCGATCTCGTCAAGGAGGTGAAGACCTAAGGCAATACATCACAAAACACAATGGGGAAGAGGATTGACAGTACTTGACAAGTCAAGCTTTTCTGGCTAGGCAGGTAATGATAGAGGCTATGGACAGGCCAGGCGAGGAAAAGGCAGTCAGACGGGGAAAAGGACACGTTCACCCTGCTAAATTGTGGCCTACATCCTGTACACCACCCCCCTTAAACAGCCAGTGGTAATTATACAATACCAATAATTGGTTTACTGTAATCTCCATAATAAATAACGGGAAAGCCAGTCGCCGGATGGGTGTCCGTTTCAAGACCAGTCTGCGCCCCCAAAAGCTGAGTGATTACCTCGAACGAAGCCTCGAGGCGATTCCGTAAAATGACAGGGTGGCAAGGGATATATCGGGGTGAGTGCCGGGACGTACCAACCCCACGACTGACAAAGAAGCAAGAACAAACCGCGTCGAGTGAGTGCCGACATCTTGAAAGCATCACAGACGACGGGAAATGACGGGCCAAAGGAAGAAGAGGAGGGTCATCCCGCCCCAAGCATACCACTTTGTCAAGCCGATTCCAACAATACCAACAAGAAAAAGAAAAGAAAAAAATGCTCAGGGACCCTTAGCCAGGCCGACGGTATATCGTCACTGGAAAGAACCCCCCCCCCCCCAAAAAAAA